>JBAJNP010000794.1:0-78883 GCA_036877545.1 Yasuhikotakia modesta | reverse complement strand
ATGACATTTTGCCAGAGATTAAACGCGTTCCAAACATCTAAATCCAGCCCAACATCCTGTTATATTACCCGATTACTGACATCACTTCCTCTGGGGCCGACGCGTGACAAACCCAATCTCAGAACATTATCATTAGCTTTTACAGTTTCCCAAGCAAATGTAAATAAAGCTTTCCTGTACAAATTACCTCCACAACGCTAGGGTGAAATCTGAGGTATCATTTCTGTGATACAAACACTACAAGGTACGATTCCCATGTAACTCTGACAAGCTTTGCTAATACTGTTGCTAGTCACTCAACGCACTTGTGAAACATGAGGGATAACGTATACAGTAAGACTGAGAGAATCTTTTATACCTGAGAGTTCACAATCCACAGCTGCAAAGCTCATCAAATCCTCAGTGTTTTGAGGCTCATCTCGGGCAGAGACGATCAGCTTTGGAAAAAAACTCCACCAACATCAGAGCTAAACACCTCAGATCTCCTCATGGCTGAGTGGCGTTCCAACTAAAGGTCCCTGCCAAGACGCTGTTCCCATCTGTGACAGACAGAGCCGTACTCTTGTGGCCTTAAAAAACGAGCACAATGATTCTAAAACAGTTCAATTCACCCTGAACAACCTTTGGTTAACATCTGACCTGTGAACAGCCTTATGATATACTCCATATACATGTAAACACAAACATACTACAGTCTGCAAAATAAAAACAGGATTTATATTTACATAAACATATTTAGATCACTTTACTTAGTAATTGTTATCAGGATGTGAAGAGACTTTTAATGAGAAAAAAATCACCTTCCCTGCTTTTAAAGTATCACCCTGATCTAATGTTCAAAATACCACAGAAGTAGAAGAATATTCGAGTAAAAAACACAGAGAAACAGCAGCGATATGAAAGAAGTCATTTGTTATTTTTCTCTCCTGTGAGGATAGCTCAGTTGTCAGAGCGCTGTTGTAAATGATGGTTTTTAACTTGGGCCGGTTCTGCTCCCACGACCCGGGCCCTACAGAAACCCCACAGTGAACGTCAGGTCAGCTCCAGCCAAAGCCATCACAGCTGTGCTGATGCTGCAGAGCTGAGGAGCTCAAAACACCCCTTCCAGGAGAAATGTTTATCCCTCAACAATATATTTGCAGTTAGACGTTTATTTATAACTATCTGCATCTCAATGAGGAGCAAAGTCACAGATCAAAGGTCACTTACAACATCACCTGACTCACAACAATGAGCAGAAACTGTTCAAAAGCGTGTAAGCAGAAACCTCAGAGCGCTGATTCTCTCTGTCATTAATTTCAGCACTTCTATAAATCTATTTGAAATCTATTCTATAAAAATTCTATAAATCTCAGGGCCACAACTTTCCATCACTGTTCTCCATCTCAGCAAATTTTCTCCAGAAAACACCAAAAGAGTTACAAAAGTTACTTTAGCAAGTCACAGAACACATGAAATAAACACATACTTAGCTTGACAGGCAACTATGATTTCATAAACAGGTTGTCCTGCACCGTCTATGAAAGAGACACACATCTGTTTGTTTGCTTGAGGAGACCTCACCAAACCTTTCAGTGAAAAAGCACATCTTAAACTTAGAAAGGATCAAGTTTGCAGTTAACTGGAAAAGACTGATTCAGATTTTCGTTCCTAAAAATCCTCTCAATTTACATATGGATCAACCATATGGATCAACTTGCAGTTCTTACTGAAACGTATCAATTTAAATTGTGACAGTCTAAAACTCAAACTCTCGTTGTGCGGCTGTCCTGGTGGTGTGTTCTGATGTGCATGGAAATTGGCACAAATGATGCTAGTCAGCTGAGAGTTTTGTGGAGGAGTTGGGAAATGAGGGGTCGTCAGGGGCCGGGGGGCTGCTCCCTGTTCTGGGAGATAAACCCAAACTCATTTCAGCTCTGAACTGGAGGACAGATCAGAGAGCAGCGCGGCTACAGTCAGCATCTCTCTTCAACAGAACAACACTTTTAATCCTCGCAAACGCCCGCGGCATCAAACTCTTCAGGAATATGGAATAGCCCAGCTAACAGGGAACATTCTCAGTACGCTGGCTAATGTTCTCTAAAAGTTCTCTCAAAGTTATCAATAAGCAATGATTTTTAATATTATATCAAAAACATTATTTTTAACATTTTTAGAATAAAAGTGAATAAAATTTTGATGGACATTCTTGAAAACATTTAAATCACATTTTTAACATCTTTGTTATTTTAAAAAACATCACAAAAACATTCCTACAACCTAAAACTCTTCATTGGGAGATGAAGAGATCTACACAGGCATGAGAAAGCCACGTAAAGAGAAACCACAACACAAACTGAGGACACCACATGACAATGGCCTCCATTTTGACTTCCTTATTGGCATTCAGCTGATCAAACACCAGTGATG
Organism: Yasuhikotakia modesta; assembly: GCA_036877545.1. NCBI lineage: Eukaryota > Metazoa > Chordata > Actinopteri > Cypriniformes > Botiidae > Yasuhikotakia > Yasuhikotakia modesta. The sequence goes on along the minus strand of JBAJNP010000794.1, from coordinate 76,474 downwards.
GCAGGTCCTGCGGGAGAAGCCTTGGTGTTGTGAGGTGAAATCGCTTGTTAAACACGTCAGTTTTTGACTGGAGTAATTATCTTGTTCATTATCAGGTGCGGGGCTGCGATTCAACGGCTGTGAAGCCATCAATTAACAAGCTGAAATCAGACATCCAGGCATGAAAGGACAAGACCTCTGCTAGCCGAGTGCAACCAGCTAACGCAGGAAACTCACGGAGCGACTGCCAAAACAGTGCTGGATCACTAACGGACTCAATCTTTTGAGACATTATTATGTAAAAGTCTATACACTCTCATGCAAATGCTAATTTTGATCTGTCTGTGGTTTCCAAATATTTCTCTCCGTTTCCAACTTGGCATTGCAGTCGTAGCCTCAGAAAAGTTCCAAAACAACAATACCAAACCGGGACCTGAGAAGAAATGAACACGGACTTTTGCATTCAAAACACAAAAAGTACAAAAGCAAACCTCAAAATATTGTGTAAACAAACCCCATCTGCGCGGCGCTCGGTTCGATTTGAATGCCCCGGTGTTTATTACACCATGTGTGACAAACAGACTGAAGTGCTGCAGGAGTCGGTAATAGCCGGGCGCTGCTGTGTTCTGGCGGGACCACCAGCTGTAATTAGATGATCAGAGGCGGCTTCACTGATGGCCGCTGTACCCCTCTGAGCTCTCTCTCAATGGCTGGGATATTAGTCTGGGTCGAGACACACACACACAGTGGACGAAAAACTGATGGAGGCTGAAAGAGATGGAATGTAAACAAAGCCAGAGGAAGCCCAACATACTGTATATACAGCTGATTAAAACAGCGTATGGGTGATTTTTACGTACAAATCAAGATGGATTGGAGCTGTAACATTGTTGTCAATAATCTGCCACAATAAAGTCTTCATGAAATCTAAATATACAATAATATAATACAGCAATGTATGTTGTACCAGCTGACTTAGTGAAAAATTAAACTAAACTAAACCAGCCACAGGTGGAAAACTAGCTCTCCTTTAAAAACTAACAAACAAACAGAAAGTCACACAGTAGAGGTACCGTACAGTCCCTCTCCTTAGGAAGAAAGTTGTGTTTACTTCAGTGTGAGTATGAGAGACACGCCTGTTTCAAGCATGTATTACAGCAAAACAAAACGTGAAATCTGAACAATCCAGTCTGCAGAAAAAGACTGGTCAACTCCAGACACGTCTCACAGACAGGTTATTACAGTCTCACTATCTTTCACTGTATGAAGGTATTTTAAATAAATCATGGAACTCTTTTTCATACAAAGAGAAGTAAGTTAAGTATGCTCAACAAAATGCTCAACAAAATGTTTGATATTTCTTTGAAAGAATGAAATGAAATGACACTTTATAGTATAGCAGAGTCACACATCCACCTGATATATATAGGCTGAAATCAGACGTCCAGCCATGAAGACCTCTGCTATTGTCACACCTAGTAAAGAGGACATTTGGTCCCTATAACACACACACACACACACACGTGACATTTACTTTGGGGAATTGTGACGCAACAGTGACGTTTTCCCAGGCAAACTGGGGTTCTGCTGGGGCTGTTGGTTTCAGCTGTTTAATTCTGCATAATTATCACTGTCACTTCATTCCTTCACACAGCCCGTGTCTCCTGACAATCTCAGTTTGGTCACGAGAGATTCTTTTCATTCTCCATACACGCACACACACACACACACACACACACACCGCTGTGTATGAAGAGAAATAAACACCAGCTCACACCTGTAGTGTAATGGGACCTTACTCACAAAAACAAATATCTAGCCAAATGACAACATGCATGAATCAGTCTTTGTTCTGTTTTCATTTTGTCTCATTCTACTACCATACACACACACACACACACACACACACACACCGCTGTGTATGAAGAGAAATAAACACCAGCTCACACCTGTAGTGTAATGGGACCTTACTCACAAAAACAAATTACTAGCCAAATGACAACATGCATGAATCAGTCTTTGTTCTGTTTTCATTTTGTCTCATTCTACTACCATACACACACACACACACACAATACCAAAACACACACACAGACACATCCACCAGACCCTACACACAGTTGTTAACATATACAGCATTACTTTGTCAAACCAAAGCACACAAACACACAGACCAAGACACACACATACACACACACACACAGATCAGGAAAGGCCGCTGTGGGTTGTGTGCGTGTATGTTGTCGTCTGGATGGCAGTCATTACAGCCGGTTATTGCTCCTGTTTGGTCTGTCTCTGGTTGATGTCAGCTGGTGCAGTATTAAGCTCTTTTTGTGCTGTATGTGTGGGTGTGAGTGTCACGCCAACATGAACACACCCACTTCTGCTGGGCAACACATACACCCCTACACACACCTTCACAAATATCACAGCAGAAAATAACACCATGATCATTTGGTTTCTCTCATGCCACTGAAGGATTAACACATTTATGTACCATAGCACTCAACATTCACTTGGTACCACAAGCTACAAAGAATATATTGGTTTTACCATTAAACTGTTTGATTAATCTTACAAAAAGTATACAAATATGTATTACTGAAAGTGGTAATTTATACTATTGTATATCAACATGCCATCAGATCTCTTCCCTCTCATGTGGTACAGCTGCAGAATTGTTTGTAATGGTATATGCTAATGCATAGCTAAACTGCATTCACTTGTGGTGATGAATGCAAACTGCTGTTTATTTCAGACTGACAACCAGTAATTAAACACTGATGCCAAATCTCTGTTCAGCATAAACAACTTCCAACAGCGCAACCGGACCTGCGCGCAGCAGACGCGCATTTGCTGGCCTGAAACGCAACGGCGCGTGTGGTTTTTGATTTCTAACGCATCCTAGCAGAAAACAACTGCACACAAATTGTTTGCAAACAATTTTATTGGCTGGAACTGGATGCTCACATGATGAGATGTGTTGTGTGTTGAGTCAGAGTGAATCTTACCTCTGTGACGTCTTCTTATATTTTCGCCTGAAATAAAACAAATGAAGACATTTTAGTTTGTTTACAGAGAAACAATTAAATCAACTTGATCTTCTCAAAAGATACTCTGTTACAAATCCTTGTGAGCCGACTATAAAGACAGCATCTGAAGACGACATAAATTAGTTATTGGCCTCTTGGAAACCCAATATGGCGGCCCAAATGAGATTATGAGTGTAAATTTCTCTTAATGTTAAAGACGTATTTTTGGACGTTTTGCCTTGAAAGTTTCAACACAAAAGGACAGCAGTGATCTAGTCATGTGGTCATCTAAATCAAGTTACTGCATGAATGCTCACCCCGTCTAACACACAGGGAGGAAAACGTCCTTTAAAACGGCTTTACTCAAATATTTTAATGGCAGCTGCTCTCAGATCATGTGAAGACACAATCTCTGATCGGTGCTATTTTTGTGACGGGAGGCAGAGAACTGTTTTGAGTTATAACGGACACTTGATGCAGAACATCTCTGGTCTTGATTAAGACGGATTGGGACCAGCTGATACGTCTTTTTTTGTGGTGTTGATTTTTGATGCAGGAACATCAGACACTTCTACTGCATTCCATTTAAAGTCTGATCCACTTGATTTCTCGACTGCTCAGACACAGTAACATTTAAACAGAAAATGGCATCACAAGAAACTGCGTAGAGACGTCTAATAACAACAGTGAAGTTATTTAACCATTTCACACACCTGTGAAATGTTTAAATATTAATAGTGTTTGTTATGCAGATTAAAGCAGACAGTCCTAACCTGTCCTGCACTTCCTGTCTGTCAACAATCAGATATTCTTCATCATCATCACAACTTTCATGCTCAAAACATTTCTCTCCGTCCCTCTAATCTAATGTAAACTCTTGTCATGCAGTGTTGGTTTATTACAGATTTTTACAGGTGTGTGTTTCTGTACGTACAATGTTGCTTGTCACCCTTTTCATCTCCCTACAGCTGCCAACAGCACAATTAAATTTCATTAATCTCAATAAAATGGGTTTAAAAGGAAAATAAAGGCAGAAATGACACGAGTTCCGTCGGGCGACGTTTTGCTCTCAGCGCTGATGGGCCTGAAAATTGTTTCAGGACAAACAGCAGCTGTTGGGTTTCACACCTGAGTCCAGTTACTGCACTGGCAGACAAACAGAGCCATAAATCTAACATAAACATGGACAATTGTACTGCTCATGACTGGGATTAATATACAGAGGCTTAATGTGGAATAACGGTGAGATTAGATCAATCCCTTAAATCACAAACTGTAAAATCCTGCGGTGACGACGCGCACGCTCATTATTTTCCAAATGATTTTACTAAATATTAGGTTTGACACATAAAAGTCTCATGCTGAGCTTTAATGTCACGTTAGAAATTGCGAGTCCTGTAGGACCACATTTCGAAAATGCTTAAAATTTAATGAAAACAACAAGTGGTCTTCACAAATCAAATTAAGCGTCAGAACAACTAATGTCAGGTTACAGGTTTCTGTACGGGTGAAGTTTACTAAAGATTAGAGTCTTCAGTAATAAAGCTGAGATCTTTATGAGCAGCAGGTCATTAATACAGCTCTCCGAGTTCATCTTTCTGTTCTCATTATCACCTGAACTCATACCATAAAACATTCATTTCAACAATAATTAATTCTCGAGTGAAGTGCAACCTCTCGAATCAGGCGAGCATCACACAGCTCCGTGTTTTATCCATCTATTTATTTACATGACCAAGATAAACATTCAATTTTCTGCTTCGTAATTCCTTTACAAACACTTCAACTGCAAATATTGACTTTCAATTCACTGTTTCCTTTTGCACGGCGGATTTCCAAAGAATTCACTTGAAATGGTGATAAACAGAGAGACTGTGAGCGGCAGATGAGGCCGCGGACGTGTCTGGGAACCGAGCCGCACATGAAGAGGATGTTTGTGTTGAGAGTGACCCGCTGACCCTGAACTGAATCTCACTGAGTGTGTCAGATTACAACACCAGCCACTGAAATCTGCCTCCACCACCTTATCCACAATAATCATCCTCATTTCTATTAAACACAATCATCACAATTTCATAAAGGAATAATTGCAGAAAGTTTTTCATTCTGTTAGTCTTATGTGACACATTATTCTTGTTTTTCAGTTTTCCTGTTGTTTTATGATTTATGACTTTTAACAGCAATCATATCAATAATAATAATAATTATTATTATTAGCAGCATTATATAAATTCATATATTGCACAAACACTTGTTTGAAGAATAAAATGAAATGCTCTGTGAAGGTTTGATGTAGAAGGTGAGAACTTACAGTCCTCTGAGTCTCAGCCAAATCTTCTCAATCTGCTCCGGCTGGAGATACTTCAGCGAGTTGTTCTCAAAATCCTCAATCTCTTTGGTCGGCGACTCCATGTCGAAAAAGTCGACCAGGCGAAACGACATGAACGGGTTTTTCTCCGGCCGGCGCGGACGCTGAGGCGGTATCGCTTAGGAGCGGACGTGAAGACGGGAGCCGCGGACTTGAATCTGTCACGGAGACAGCTGTAGCTCGTCCCTCATTCTGTAGCCCCCCTCTCTCTCCCTCTCTCTCTCTCTCTCTCTCTCTCTCTCTCTCGTCTGTGGTTGTGGGCTTGTGTCACCCGCTCTGGTCAGGTGTAGAGAGAGAAGCCTGTATGGCAGAGATGCAGGGGGTCTCTCTCTCTCTCTCTCTCATGAATATAGGGTGGGGGGAGGGATTAAGTATTGCTGCTGATCTCTGTATCGGAGTCTCGGCTCAGTCACGCACTGAAATGAAGAATAAACCCAAAGCAACAGAGGCAGAGACCGGTGAGTGCAGAGAGATTAAAAACAGAAGGAAGATAAAGAGATGGATTTGGAGGAAGAGAGAGAGCGAGAGAGAGTGTCTTTGACTGACATCTATAAAGGTCTTGTTTAATTATAAAACATTCATAATAGCTGTCTGTAGCTGTAAAATATGGCAAGATGGGTTTAAAATCTCAGGATAAAATGAACGTTTTGATTACAACACATTTAACAAACTGCCTAAAGACATGTTTATAAATTCTAACAGTTATAAATTCTAACATTATATGAGTTATTCATGTCTACACGTGTAATGTGTTCTTGTGTTATTCGTTTTACTCTTTAAAGTAAATTCTCAAAATTAAATCTTTTTTTTTAATTCTGGTCTTATTGTGAAAGAACCAATGTAAAGCTTTCTACAGAAAAACGCTTATGTAACCGTTTATCAAAATGTAATGAGGCTCCGCCCCAAAACGACGCTCCTCTTCTGCTGACATCACCAAGCCCTCTTACTCTCAATCCTCCAATCACCTGTCACTCTGACAACGCCATAAAACCAGAGCATGTTCTTTATCAGTCAGTGACATTTATAAAATAAGCTACTGAATTAAACCCAGGCAGGACTGCACTGTTATCGTCACTCAGCTTAAAACATGAAGCCGAACAGCAGGTGGTGAGCACACAGATCTCTGAATGAACACAAGCTCCACACAAACAACAATGAGAACTGAAGACAGAGATGATTGCAACAACAATACAATCACAAAAACAATGGCCCGACACAGCAGAGGCAGGCTGTTAGCCCACGCAGTTAAATCAAGACAACATCGATATCCGACTGCGCTTTATTCTAAAGCTAAATTAGATTTAGGTGTTCAGACGAGGGCTGTGATGAATAACTAACCAGTGGCATCAGCGTCACCGCTCTGTTAGGAGTTCCCTTTGAGCTGGACGTAAATAATGAATAATGTCGTTGACAATCATTTCATCAATTCATTCAGGGCTCTGTTTTTCATTCAGGCAAATGGTGGTTTTAGTCAGTTTTAGGACACGAGTGAATCAATGAGGATGAGACGGACAAGACTCGTCTTTGTGAAAAATCCATCGGCGAGAAATAACAGGTGGTGAGAGAGGAAAGGTGCCGCCGGTCGAGCTGCGGAAGAGTGTGAGCAAGAAGATAACAATTGAATTTGGTGTGGGAGAGAGAGAGAGAGAGAGAGTGAGAAAGAATGAAAAAGTGAGAAAGAGCAAGAAAGAAAGAATTTGTGTTAATGCAAGATTTGATGACCACAAAAAGTCACAGAAACTGGGAAAAGACTGAATCTTACGCTGAAATTCTGTCTGATTACATTTTCTGAAGGAAAACACGCACTGCTTTATACTAATAATGTCTGACTTAAATGATTACAGTCCAACCAGTTTTCATTGCAAACAAACATCAGTACATATTCATTAAAAACACTTTGCCCTTTCCAACACCACAAAAATGAGGACAGAACCATCTAACTGCAGATGTGCCCATTAAAAATGAGAATTACTCAGAAACTCGTGCACAGTGTTCTAGACAGAGCAATGAACCGAATTCTCATGTTAAACTATATTAAAACTGTTCATCACAAAATCTCAACCTGCCAGTCTGCTCAGCAGAAATTTTATCCTTAAAACACAAAATGGAAGTTTTTAAAAAACATTACAAAACTCTTGCCAGATGACACCGTTATAGTTGAAATGGCTGCCTGGATTCAAAGGGTATTTTTTGGGTGAGAAATATTTTTTATGTTAAGGAGAAAGTGAAATTCCCACAAGCTGTTCAGGCTGTTTGTACATCTGAGAACCATGAGCTGGTTTTCACTGTCATGTTGGGCAAAACACGCAAAAGCATGAAATTATTTAAATCTGACCTTCACTAAACAAACACACAGGTAGAAAAAACACACAGGTAGAAAACAAACAACACCAGACATGAATATGTAACAGATAACAAAGCAACAGAGAGAGATTTAAATAATTGATTTCATAATTTCATCTACTTGTTTCATTTAGAAAGAAAATTTAAAGTACAAATAAGGATGAGAGAGAATAAAAGAGAAAGAAAGAAAGAAGGCAGAGAGAGACAGAGAGAGCAAAAGAAATGAAGAAGATTTGCATTATTAATTAACATTGCTGGCATAACTAATCATGCAGTCATTGGTCTCCTGTGCAGATTGATGACCTGCAGAAATATTCTCTCCTCATTAAAAAATGACTCAAATCACTCAGCAGCTAAAACCTAGCAGCCTGTTTCATGGGGAGAATCCGTATTCACATTCCCTTCCAAACAGGAAGGGCGGGGCCTGGAATACATCGGGAAGAACATCTTCACCAATGCCTGTAAACATCACAAATCTTGGAATATTCATGAAATATGGAAGACCAGGCAGATGTCACACAGACTTCATCTCAGAAAACATCACGTTTTGAGTCTAAAGTTCAGCTGGTAACAACGAGAAGAGGAGGCGTTAGTTTTCTAACTGACATCAATATTGTTAGTATTATAGTTTCTACAAGCCACGTCTCAGAAGTAAACAGAGCAGGTGATGTTTCAAATCAAAGGCTATTGATTACGTTATCTTAGAGAAACAGATTGGTTGGGTTTAATACACCACACACACTCACCCCTACACACACACACAAACTCCTACACACACACATACAAACCCCTATACACACAAACACACAAACTCCTACACACACACACCCCTACACACACACACACACTCCAAAACACACACACACAAACCCCTACACACACAAACAAACCCCTACACACACATGCGCAAACCTCTACACACACCCACATCAGTAATGACTAGCCATACAAGTTATTTTTTAAAGCTCAAAAGGCACAAACACAAACCCGGGCTGGACAAACTAATTAACATCCAGCCAGCACATGAATTATTAAGTTTTTAATCCCACCCGCTCACTGTTGGCTCCACGCCGGGCAGGTCAGGTGACTGGTGGGGGGCTGAGGCTGATACTGAGCCCCCTAAGCAGGACAGCCTCTGGTCCCTCAGGCGTCTAGGTCAGAGAAAAGGCACAAGTCTCTCATCTGAGTCTCCTTTGTGTCTGAATGAAGGACTGAACAAAGCTTGTGAAAGACAGGAAACGTATATCTTACAGCTGATTAGTCACTACATGCGGTGCCTCTTACATGTCTCACATACGGATGAAACATTAGCAATGTTTTGACCAATAAGTGCATTTACAGGGAATGAACTATATGTAAATAAAGGATGTATAAAAAGCTGTAGACATGCATCATTAACACACAGTGTTGCTAGCGTCTGCGTCTGAGGTTGAACGGTGTTGATCAGCCCTGTTTTCCTGCACAATCTCCCTCAATCGCTCTCTCATTCGCTCACTTCATTCTACAAGGCAGGGCTGCGCTCACCTGGAAAATGAGGTTTTTCCTCTAAAACGAGCTCTGCTTCCTCTGGACCAATCAGAAAGCTTGGCTAAAAGAGAAACAATAATCGAAAAGGAACCTGAGGTGCGCGGGCCGTTCGGACGAGATGAGAACAAGACGCCCATCTGTGCTCGCTCCCAAAACGCCCGGCTAAAGATCGGAGGCGCGCAAAGGTCAAAAGCGTCCGCGAGTCGTGAGAATCATGGAGAACGACTGAGAGGGTGAGAGAGACAGTCCTGCTGTGTCTCTCACCTCAGACGTAATGAGTTCATTCAGAGGAGATGAAGCAGAGCCAGCTGCCATACACACGCATTTATTTCAGACTGAGAGAATGAATGAACGCAGAAACGTCTTCCTAGCGCTCAGTTGTGGTATAGAAACAAAGATGTGTACGGACATGACTGCATTTTACGTAAACAGAAGAATGTATGCTGACAAACGGCTGAAAGACAGTTATAGCTTATTTATCACAAACCAAAGTTACAGATTACAGCAAATATTCAGTATTACTACAGGAATCTAAAGTGACAGAGACTTGTGGGTAACATCTTTTAACTTAAATTAACAACTCAGAAGTAACTAGCAACCCCTTAATAACATGCTTAAAAACAGGCCGTATTCCTCAGTAAACTGTGCGTCAGAGTCACCTCCTGATAAAATGGGAAAATAAACGCAGCTGACACTCCAATCTGTGCGGGTCACGCTGGATCAGTTCAACTCTTTAGTCACGCGGTGTTGAGATGAGACTAATGGAAGAGCGGCCTGTCAGCCTGAATACACTACTCACCCGAAAACAACAGACAGAAGATCAGACCGGCCTCTTCATCACTCAATCACACACAGCTCACATCCCTCTGCCTTTTTAATTAAGTCCTCACAAACACACACACACACTTTTTAGCTCCTCACTCATGTACACCTAAACACACATCTAGAAATCCATTGTGTTATTAGTAGTGCTTCCTGTTTATTATTCTTCTGGACAAAACTTTGACACACTATAACATACCTCAAATTCTTCAAACTGAGTATGATGTGATACAAGTTTTCAAAGTTTTACTTGGTTCAGTAAGAAACCATTTTGGACTGACTCTGCTCAAACAACCACCCAGAACACACTAGCAACGTCCTAGCAACCAGTTAGAACACCTATCAAGCACCAAAACATTTTAACAACATTTTTAACAACCATTACAGGATCTCTAGAACTGGTTATGAAAAGGGGCATGGCTTTGGGCATGACATCATTCTATGGGAGCAGAATTCACCTGCAGCCCATCACCACAACCCCCCCCCCCCCACACACACACACAGATGGGTCTCCCAGAACGCACAGCAGCACAGTAACAGGACATTAAGGATTCACTGGAGCACAGTTACCAGATATATTTATAGCAGACAGTGGCTGTGCTGATGTCATATGGTCCCCCCCTCACTCGCTCACTCACTCACAGACACACTCACACACATTATCCATTAAAAACATACTAATGTAACTGCAGGGACATTTTGATAACTTCATCAATGTAGTTCTTAAAGATCAGTTTCTTGGAAACACTAAAGGGAGGTTGGAGGTGACGTGAGATGCGTGATGCCCTTCAAACCTGATGGCCGTCTTCTCCATGGCATCAGGGCTGTCAACAGAGGGCAGGTCATCGGACAGAATCTCCTCTGGACTCCTGGGGTCTATCAGGATACCCCGCTTGTCCTTATCCTTGATCCCGATGCCCGCCGTGATGGCGTTCCACAAAGCATTCTGGGATTTGGAACCTGATGCAACAGTTGAAGATCAGAAGTTCAGAGAGGTGAAGATAACAGAGAGAGAGAGAGAGAGAGAGAGAGAGAGAGAGAGAGAGAGAGAGAGAGACTCTTACAGAGAAGACATGAATTTTACCTGTGAAAAACATGAGATGACATCATGTGAATCATTCACATGTGAAATTCATGCGTCTTTTTTGTAAGTCACAGAAAACCTGTTTTAAATTGACAGGAAAGTGTATATTTACAGGAAAGACTCTCTTCCAATCAGATGTGAGGACCGGGATTAACTGTTGTATAAATATGATACAGGCCAACTCTGTCACCTGGCCTCCAGACAGCACACGCGCGCCGCGAGTGATTTTTAACACCTCCCACATGCGTCAATATTACAGTTCTGCGTGTCTGATCAATGGGGACTGTGAATTTTACTGTGCCAGCTTCAAACTCGTTTCATCGCAGGCCAATAAACACACTGCTAAAGTAAAAGTGAGTTTTACCGTTTTACACACGTGTCTGTTTGTAAATACTCACGTGCGAAGCGTGCCAGGGGTCTCGCGCTGCTCTCTCCCGTTTCATTGGCCACTGCAGAGAGAACGAACGAAAAATACGACGACGTATGAGTGAACGACCGGGTTTGTTAAACAACAGCCATGACTCACCACAAACGATGTTTTTCAACACAAATGTCACGTTTGGTCACAAAAACAAAAATTCTGCAAATGTCCTTCCCATTTAATGTGATAATAAAGCTTTTGATTTAATTGTTGACGCTTTTAAATGAGGCACACGAAAGCTTTTGTACAGTAAACACTGACCGACAGTGCAGCTATTTGCTTATAATTACACACGTAATTATGAAAAGGTACATAATTATACACATAATTTATAAGTATACAAACACATAATTTACATCAAACCATTGTGGGTTTGCAAAAACAATTTGAGTTATTTTAATGGATAAATTATGTGATTAAACCACTATCAGATAAAACACACCAGTGCTCTGTGTGACAGCCACTGTCTCATCTGCACTAATGCTACAGAACAATAACAATAAGACAGGAAGAGGAACTAAATGTGTTTGATTTGTAGGCTGAATAAACGCGAGGTCACAGAGATTGTGTGAAAACAATCCAACAGATAAATGCATTGAATGCACAGAGGTTTGTTTACGTTGGGAGAAATCACTGCTATATAAAATTAATAGAGAGCGCCGCCTGCAGGCTGCATGAACACACTGCACAACCAATACAACAAATCATTACAATTGATATACATACACGCAACAGAAACGCAATAACATACAGCGGTACCTCTAATACAAAATAACCTTAAACTTCATGCAAGAACAATAATGAGTGATAAATAAAACATTTAAAGACCACGTTTTGGTTAAATAGTGAGGACTGTTGAAAAAAATGAAAATAATAATAATGTTCCGTTTATATTAAACACGCTGAAATCAATAGTTTAATTTATTTAATAAAAAACTACCTGTTAGAGTGTTAAAGTCAATAAACACCTTTGTCTTCATATTCAAATGTAAATCTAATTCAAATGTAAACCATTTTAAACCGGTTTGAGGGCATTTCTCACAGTTAAAGCAAACAGACACTTGTGTGAATAACAGCCAGAGACAAACAAACATCAAGCAGTTAAATATCTAAAGCGATGAAAGACATGAGACGGAGGGGAACAAAAAGACAGAGAGAAATAGAGAGCGAGATGGAGGGAGATGTTAAGCTGTTAAGTGGGCTTGTCTGCGGGGGGCTCAGAGGTAATGAGAAGGAAATCAGAGAGCCGTTAGCACAGAGAGTTCATCAGGTAGCTGAGTGTCCAAAGAGCCAGAGCTCAGGAGAGACGACTCTTCATTAGCCGTAATGACTCCCCCTGGGCAGCTCACACTCCTTCTCTAATGCGCTGATGACAGAATCACCTCCAGCGAGGGGCTCACGCTATCACACACACCTCCACTGCCAGCGAACTGGAAAACACCCCTGTTTCCATCCACGCGCCCCTTTACTTTTCCATCCTGAGTGTGTGTATGACCCAGGAGCTTCAGTGATTAGCCAACAGGTGCTGTAATGAGGCCACACACACCACACACACACAAACCACACACACACCACACACAAACACACACACAAACACACACACAAACACACACACACGGCTCTATAGGGAAGAGACATGCTGCGTTTGTTAGGTCGTGACATCACATCCTGCTTCTGCTGGTGACCATGGAGACGGTAACCCATCGCTCCATGGGTGATCCACAGGAGAAAACCGTTAAAGGGCCGGAGAGGTTTACAAATGTGACTGTTTGTGGGCTTCCATTACGGCACGTATGTGGTTTTGTGATAAACATGGGTTCCTGAGAGAATTAGTCTCATCAAGAGAAATGAAACAGACTGGTCTTCACAGAAGAACTCGTGCGACCCTAAAACAACACATGACTCAACGGCTACACGTTCTGAAGAAGCAATTTCAGCAATCGCTCACTTCTTCATCCTCTGATTGTGATGTTATATAAGCCCTTGACCTTTGAGAAATAATTACTGCCGTTCAACGTTCTGCGGCGACAACCGTCACGTCGGGCTTGTATTGTTTCGCCTTTTTCTGTTTGCCCGCGAACCCAAAGCCTGTCAGAAATTTCCACGTCCTGATGCCGTCTGCCTCACTATCTGACATAAAAGAATTCAGGCTTTTGGAGAAATGAAAAAACACTGTGACTCATTTTGTGAAGAAAAGTTGTCTCTTATGTAATCTAATTGCACTCATGCGACTTCGCAGAAGAAATCCCAAGACACTCGACTAAAAGTGACTCTAATCACTTTGTTGCTCTCGTGTTACTATGACACACTGAGATAAAGAGAATTTACGCAAGACTTTTAAACAAACTCAGACTGTCTTAAACCAGTTTAACAAAACCTTCAACACCTCGCTTGTGAAGTTTCAAATCCCTTCCTGAAACCCTTACACACATACACATAAATATTTTAGTTTTACATCAGAAAAAACAAATTATTATGATCATAATCTGTACAAAACCACTAAAAGCAAAAAAACACACACACACAGGAACACCCAAGCACCCACACACACCTGACCAGCTGTTGTCATGCTCTTACCGATAGTGAAGCTGAAACCATCTATGCTGAAAGTGGCGCTCCGGCACTTTTTAAATCCTTGTTTTTTGGAGCTGAGCTCTGACATTGTGGGTCGTACGGTTTGTGAGGGACAGACTCTCAGAGATGTTAAAGATCAGCGGAGGAAGAGTCACAGGTCTGACATCTCCTGCAGAGAACACATCCCATCTGTGAGAACCTCTCCAGATCTTCACACACCTGTTCTAAAACTCTGTCTGTCTTGGCTGCCTGTCATACACTGTACAGAGAATAAACACACAGAACAGAGATGCGTGTCTCTCTCTCTCTCTCTCTCTCTGCCTCGCTCCACCCCTCCCATTCACACTGTGACCCTTCCCACTGTTAAACTGTGTTTCATTACACTCTCTCGCTCTCTCTCGTTTACCCATTTACTTAACACATGTAAACACATGTGTTCACTGATTTGAGCCAGTCAAACACTCACGTTTATTATCGCTTGTTCAAATCTATTACTGTAAACGTGGGTGTGCGTGTGCAGCTCCAGTGAAAGCGTTCAATGTCGTTCATTAGCAATCACAGCATCAAATCCTCTTTACGATGTTCAAACAAAAGACTGCATGATATTCTCAACAGAAGATTGCTTGAGGATCGGTATAAACATTAAAAATAACAATTACACCCGCACGCCACACAGAACCACTGAATTCTGTTTTCATTTCCATTTAAAACACAAGCAAATTTAGGTTCAAATTTAGGTTCTCCGTTGGTTCCGTGTTGAAACAAAGTTCATAATGTATTACACAAACATATAAACCAGTGTTAATAAGAGACACTTCATATGGGTTTAATGTAAATCATGTTTAGTCGGGTTAATGACTTTTATAGCAATTGCAAAAGTTTGGAGAGAGTTAAAAATTAGGCAGTTAATAAATTTAACAATCAAAAAATAAGCACTGCTATACTGCAAGTGCTTTAATGATATATATTTAACTTCCTTTAGAAGAACTGCTATAAATAAACAAAAATGATCTCACCCCAATTCACAACAGTGGGTTTATAATAATGATTTATAATTTGAGCTGTCAGGTACGATTTCCCATCGTGGTTGTCATGTAAACAGAAAGAAGAAAACTAAAGTTAAACTGCGTGTGTGGGTGCTGTAGATGCTGCAGCGTGTGTGTCTTGTTCTTACAGCAGTTTCTGAGAATTTAAACTTGTCGTTTATGTTAAGAAAATAACGAGTATCTTGCATTTTATGTTCTAAACAGAGATGGATGTACACAGACAAAAGTTATGGATCGCAACTCTTGCGCCACTTAAAATACAGAGATTTACCATCTGTAACATTACATGTTCGAAACGACACGTTTACGCTTGCGAAGCGTGTTGCCAATGTACTTAAAAACCAAAACAAACCCTAACTATGAGCACAGAACTCAAGCTTGCCATGACTAATACCGCGTATCATTTCTGCCTCACATTGACTAGTCTTTCCTATAAGCTGTTTTGAAGAGGATTCTGAGCTCAGTTTAGTGTCAGACCATTCACTGGTGTAACATTACAACCCCGTGGTACTTGAGAAGTACACTCGCTGATTAACACTACAAACCACACGTATACAAACCGCTGCCGTCCTGCAGTCTACAGAGTAAAAGACATGTTACATTATAAATACCTGTGATGTGGAGAGTTCAGTAGCTTTCAATATGCTCAGATCTCATTGGATGATTCTATACTGCTGTATAGGTATTTTTAACTCCTGTTTGAATATTACTGATGCAGTCAGAAAACAATGAACTGTACATACCTACTGTACTGTACTGTACTCATCTGTTTATGTTACACTACTGACAATGGCACCCATCACCCCTGCGAAACATGCTTCCAGCAAAAATCACAGTTAGTAAGTACTGTTTATCCCAAAAATAATAACTGTTAACTTTGCATAAAACACCACAGTCAATAGTCAACATCAAACATCTATAACCTAACTTCTATAAGTAAAAAAGCCTTTAAGTGCAAAGCCTTTAAGTTAAAACATTCAAATAAGAAAAGACTGTAAACATTTAAAAAACAATGAACAAATACTACCTTAAAAACACATATAACTGCTGTAACTATGGTATTTTAGTGCAAATTGCGGTTACCATGGTTAACTTTTGCAAGAGCCACCAGGACAGAAATACAACATGTAAATACATTAACACCATGTTTCTTCTCTAAGTAAACAAACAAAAATGTCACTTTATATGAGAGTGTCTCTTTTAGCAGAGGGCTAACAGCCAATCACGAAGGCTGGGGGCGGAGTTGGTCAGTCCCTTGGCAACCACAAAAATATGTTTTTTAAAGTGGAGTGTTATTGCAGTGATCTGTTTTCTCTGTTCTCACTGTGGTGTCAGCAGGAGTCAGATCTAAATCACATGAGTGCATTTAAACCAATATTACGTCGTCTGGCTACATGTTCTCCAAAAGAAAATGTGAGAAGACCATCCTGTGCGTGATGTTCAGATACCGCATCCGGCTCCTGGTGATAATTACTCCTGCAGAGCTTCTCAGGGGCATTTACCTATTAACGCTGTATTAACACAAAACATGAATGTATACGCAACGCACACGGCTGCAACCCGATCTATCGCTCCAGCTGGATGGGTGTGTTTGTGGACCCTTCTCAGATCAGCCGAGCACCTGTTCTTCGAACCACCTGCAGAGATATCAGAGACCAAAGTACAGCGCGATTTCCCGAAAACACCTGCTTTTAAACCACTGCGGATTCAAATGAGAGATTGAGCACCTCCGCACCTGACGGTTCGCACCCCTACACTATTTATAGATTTACACGTCTCTGTTTCCTACCACCTGTGAAAATTTACCCACACCTTTCATGTCTGAAGCCACAAACAGAGAGAAACAAACATCTCATCTCACAGCTGTAATTTAAAGATTAGTCCATCATTTTCACCCTCAGGTCAAACCAAACCCATCTGATTTTCATGCCTCTGTGGAAAAGATGTTAAAAGAAAACAGAAATACACATAAGTTTCTCTATACATTGATGGTTTTTTTAAACCCTTATCATTTACTTTCAAACAAGAAAGTACAAGTTTTACTTAAACAGTGCTTTAAACAAACTTCCACCTCAATAGGACTTACATTTACAAAACAACAAGGATTAAATTAAGCCACAAATTAACATTTAATTGGGGTAGAAATCTTATCTCAGGAGGGTGGGACACAAAGGTTGAGAGATAATGTTCTAGGACAATCACAACTCTGTTACACTTAAATAATTCACTTTTTGGACAAACAAACTAACAACACATCTGCCTCACACATCTATGTGGAAAGCAGCGCTGTGTCATTTATTTGAGAGACGACTGCTGTGAGACACGACAAATGTGTGCATTCACGGCCGGGTAGGACTCCACCATTCATTCAGACAATCCAATGAGTGAAAAAGAACCAGGGTCGACTCTCAGAGAACGTCAGAGTAAAGAGACGGAGCTCAAGGACGTGGAGCCGCTTCACCACTGAGTAGGTGTAGAAGCATAAAAGCAGCTTTATCTGGTTCTGAAAAGACCAGAGTCCACAGAACTCCACCCAGGACTCGCCGCTCGCAGGTTTCTATGGCAACCCAACACGGCGCTCACGGGTTTAAAAAGAGGTTTCAGAACATGTTAGATGTCTGCAAACCTGACATGTAGCGTATTTCACGTAGCGACGGGTTAAATTCGTCTGGGAAGGTGAATGCAACGAAAATCACCAGGAAAATCTGCTTATGGTCTCAAATGTTTCTCTCCATGAGAAATGAGATTAAATGGAGAGCAAATTCCTCTGCGGGTGAGATTCTAACATCACAAACTGTGCCCAGTGCTCAGATTTAACAATTGGTTCGACTACATGAACATTAAAAGTTTCACATTATTTTAGAGATGACTATGAGCGCTGCTATGCACCGCTATTATAAAACTTTCAGAATAATGCTTTTAACTTTATTGAAAATTGTTCTTACAGGGTTGATGTTCTAATGAACTATGACTGGTAACTGCTGTGCGATAACAACTTCCTGTTTGAACTTTTCTAGTATCTGAAGACCTTGAGATTGTGTCATCGCTTCATCGCACCAGCGTAACGCCTTCAGGTGCTCTGATTGGCTGTCTAAGTCACCTGTAAGTACAACGCAAAGGTCGCATGTGACGGATGAGCTCATTTACTTTACGACCGCGAAAAGTTTTCTATTGTGCTCATGAATGTTTAAGAAGCTGCCGAGTCTCGTTCAGAGGCAAAGAGACACTTTACGCTCGAGTAAAACGCTGGTCTCCGGTTACCAGCTATCAGCAGCACAACCTACATGTGTAGGAACCCTATCGCTCAACAAACAGCTAGATAAACTCTGACACGCTCGGCTGATCTCACAGCATCAGATGTCGTTTTCCACGCTTGTATGATTGGACTGCTCCCAGCTGTGTGTTGGGTTTAAGCAGACGGTGTAACTGGTTTAAATGCAGGTAATGGGCACAAAGTGCACCGCGGCTCTCCTGGAGGGCGTGTGATCTATGGCTCTGTTTCGCCCACCTCAGAACTCTCATACACCCCCACATCTCATCTCATGTAGATTTCAAAACTGCATTTACATTTCGTTCTGGAAAGTTTCTGCAGCGTTTGCTCGGGGTCACTGTGAAAACCGATGCGATGAGTTGCAACTTTACGGAGATATTTCTACAGCTAACCTTTAAAATTCAAACCAGTACCCCTTTAAACAAAACCTGCGACTTTAGATGTTATCACATGAAGCAAAAATATGACAAAGCATTTCTTATGGCGTAACAAAAATATTATGCACATTGAAAATCATGATGGAAAAAAAACTACATTTGATCATTTTAAGCTATAACTTATCCTGCCTTTGGTCAAAGTCTACCTTTCAGTCAAACACAGAGTCCTGCATTAACACGACCAATTGTATTGTCTGTGTTCAATCACTGATCTGCAAGACACCAGAAACATTTAGCAGGAATCTAAACATTTCAATCTCCGGTCACCATCTGTCTGCCATCAAATGTTACTTCCTGCCAAAAGGCCAATCGTGACCAAGATAAAAGACTAAAGACCTTTTTGAGGAATGTACATAAATACAGACCGGCTGTATTTAACCTGAATCACATGTGCAATACAGACCCAACTCGACAAATTCAGATATTTCCTGTCAAAATCTTCTGAGACCAAACAACATTCATTTACACCTGTAACATGTCAATGCTTCCATAAACACCAGCTGAGGAACTCAATAAAAACTCTCTGGGTCATTTTTACTGACGTTAATATTAAAACGGTGGTAATATTTACCACTGTTTTAACCGTTTATAGTGTCACACTGTTCAAACTGTTTTGCACTTTAATATTTCTGCACCTTCCAGGAACATGTCGGCGCTTTGCTGTTTTACGTTTACGTCCTGTGGCGTGATGTTTAATGTGTGTCGCACTTGTTTTCAGTTTATGCCCTGCTGTATCTTCATGCCTCTATGTTTTGTTCTGTGTAGCACCAAGTCCTGGGGAACGTTGTTTCGTCTCAATATGTATTGCATCGGCTGTATATGTAGAAATGACAATAAAGCTCACTTGACTTGACTTGAAGCAACTGATGTTAGAGTTTAAAGGTGGGACAGGTCATTTCAGAGAGGCTAGCGATAGCAAGATAGTTGGAAAGCATAAACAAAACATGTTTATGGAACAAATCGCCTTCCTTGCCTTTAAAATTATGTAAAATTCACTGGATCAATCTGTATCATACATGTTCCTGGAATCAATTAGCCAGCAGTCCAGATAACAGATGTTATGCTAAATGAGGTAAGCTTGACTCATTTAGTGAAATCACAACATACAAGCGTGTGTGTGTTTCCAAAAAAGCACAATCTGAAACAGTCAGCTCTCTTTTGTATCACGATCCGACAGCAGAACTCACTTATAATTCTTCTCTGATTACGTTGCTCCTCATGAGCCACAATTAATTCGGCTCTCATATCTGAAAGTTCAACAAGAAAGCAAGTGTTCAGTCAAGGGCTACAGTAATTAGTGCCTCGTCCCCAGCAATTACCCCTGTATCGCAGAGAGCAGTTGTTCAGAAACACTCATCTTCATTACGGCCACTGCATGTCAAAGCTGAATACAGCTTGATTAAGCTTTCCTGCCATATTCCTTCATCAGTCACGTGCAAATGCCTGCATATCTTTACTCTGTGTTCCCTTTAAGCTACAATCATAACTCCTGCCTCTCTATCGCCATCTCTGTTTGAAACAGAACATTACTTTAAAATCCTGCTGGAAATCTGGGCAAACTGACAGCTTAAAAAACAACAAGCTGTTACATAAAACACGTGTTGCATCCTCGGTACAAAATAAAAAACACATGTAGGCAGGCTATAATGTATGATGCCCTGCATACAGGAAGCGGTATGCTAATTCTCTGACCTCCTTCCCACTAATGTGACCTCTGACTCTGACCAGAAGCCAAAGACAAACCTGTTGAACCTACAAAATGGCTTCCAGTAGTCAAGCTAGTTAACTGACCACCGGCTGCATCACAAAACTAACCAGACCTCCATCTCTGTGCCTTAGAGCTGCAAAACAAGCATTTAAATGAATTAAGAAAACAACATGCAGTCCTATTTAAAACCACTTTAATGGCCGAGTTATTTATCGTCTGTTTGTAAACATTCTGTACTGCCTTATGAATTCATCTTGAAAACTTATGAAGGAATGAGAGGGTTTGTAAGAGGAAGCAAATGTAATTTCCTCTTCCAGACAAACATATTACATTTAGCTGTTGAGTAATGGATAATGTACAGTACAGTCAGACTGTCTTTATTACAACATAAACCCCAACAGTGTGATTGGGCCTCGGATCAGCCCGACTGGATTTGTTTTGTCATTAAGACCAGATGATTGCAGATACCAGCAATAAATAAAGGGGGCACAATTTAAGTTTTAATAAACTTATGTGAGAAGAAAACAGCCACAGCGTGATACAGGAGACATAGGAAAGAGGTTGCTTGGGACAACAGGCAATTATAATGCTGAGCAGATACTATACAAAACCAATTGACCACCACAAGTTGCGATTGAACCAATCAGAATCAATTATTCCACAGAGCTAATAAGAACAAAGCAACGTCATATCTGCATTGTAAGCAGTGCATTGTGGGAAATGCACAAAATCCCACAAATTGCATTGTGGGATTAAGATACTAAGCTTCTCTAAAGGTTCCCTCAAAGTTAACAAAAAAACATTTTACATTTTTTCATTCACTTAATAGAAACATTTAGGAAATGTTTTTGCAACCTAAAATTGTCAGCTAGTTAATAATAACGCTCTATAAATGTTCAATGTTTGACAAGCCTCTGGAGACAAACACTGTCCTACAATCCACACAATCCATGGGCGCTCTCTCTCTCTCTCTCTCTCTCTCGTTCTCTTATTATCTCAGTTTGTTCTCTCATCTTCCTGCTGATGACACTGATTGCCCATCACAGCGTTTCTGGAGGAGACAATGAAATCTTACAGCAGAACCACAAACCCTTTCAGATGCCTGCAGCGGTTAGAGTCCACAGTTACCCAATCAGAACATCCGTCAGTCACTTCCCAGCTGGAGTTTGTTAGACACAGTTTGTCAAGGCCCAGATTTATTGCACTAAATCTAATATGATCATTCTCTCCACTAAATACACCTTCAAGCTGAGAAGAAATACAATATTTAAATATTCTAATCAGCTTCCTAAGGACTGGCCAACAACTTTAGGTTGCAAGAACGTTTCTCTAATGTTTCCATTAAGTAACAAAAACATTAAAAATGTTATTTTGAAGGTTCTAGAAATGTTTTTTGGCATTGCAACTTTATGGTTTGATAAAAATGCGGTTATATTTAACATTTCAAACACATTATACTATCTAACACAGAACTTTTCATATAAAAAAACATTCGCCTTATTTTTACTGCAAGGACAATCCAATAACTTCAAAAGAACCTTTAGAGAACATTAGCCAACATTGTAAGGATGTTCCCTCTTAGCTGTGGACGTCTTACACCTCCATCCACTCATCAGTTTCTCATTGACATAATATAGAGGATTAAATAGGTTCACTAACACACAATCTTCATTATTCTGATCAAACCTGCAATACAACACCACACAAAACTTTCATTTCTGTATCTAATCACAGCCAAACATCCACGAAACACTAATATATCTATATATAAAGAACTTTTCATGCTCTTTTTCTCATTTTTATACTTTAACACACTTACTTAAGTCTGTCTGCGGTGACTTCAGTCTCTAAACGCCTCGTTGTTTTGATATATTGATATTTACACGTTTTCAAGACGCCGGTGTCAAAATAAACAACCTGTCGGTCCGTCCGAACCCGGCGAGACTTTTACTAGTTAACCAAGCTGGACGTGGTTCGTGTTAAACTTCACTTACCGGTTCGAGATGGACCCGTAGCTGCTGGTTCTGACCCATCACAACCGGAACCGCGACGGGTCACCCTCACCCGATTACTTCAACTCATTCAGGTCAGGTGACACACACCAGAACCAGAACCAGAGTTAAAGTGTGTTATTATTAACAAACGTTACTGAGGGAACTTTATGAGAGAAACGTTTAGAGAACATAATAATAACGTTTGCGGGTTTATCACAAACACACGCCTGTGACGCGGCCTCATCACATCGCGTCCGTATCACTCCGCCACCGCGTCCGCCCGACGCCGCCGGAGGAACTACTTCACTGGGCGGAGGAATCGTTGGCGTTCAGCGGCGTGAGCGAAACTCTTCACAGAGAGGTAAAAGTTGAGCACAAGTTCACAAGATGACGATTAAAAACTCTTAAAATATTTTGCCATGGTTGCCTTGGAAACTTTTTGTTTTATAACTTTTATACTTTCACCAAACAGGCTGCCATGGTTACTTCTCTTCTCCTTCAGTCTCTTTCACTCGTTTATTTTAATGTATTTATACATTTAACTAAATATCGTTTCGTCACACGTGATTGTCGTGGTTGCAGGAAACGATGTGAATCTGGGGTTAAAATAAAGGTCCTAGTTAATGTTTATAAGTCAATCCAACACGTTTAGTTGTTTAAAAGTACATTTTAGTTTAAACTACAAATTAAACTACAAATGGTCACTAATTAAAACCTGATAGATTCTCATTCATGCAAATGTCCACTAGAGGGCAGAAGAGTAAAAGACTCTTGAGTTTATATAGTTTATATATAGTTTATATAGTTTATATGATGCAGTGATTCGACAAACTCAATGACATTGAATAATGTTTGATTTAATGCATTTAATGCACTTACTTTAACCTGATAAATGTCACACTGGAATTGGCTTAATTGAATTAAAACACGAAACCCTGTCGTTTTAATCTTATTATCCCATGCAGACAAAACGTCTGCATTTGCTCAAGCTAGATTGAATTCATTTGATTATTCTTTATATCTGATTTAATCTGGTTGAAGGTAATAGAAATATGTTGATATTGGCTGTACATGGTTTGATTTTTAATGTGATATTACAGTCACTTCTGTGATGTGACTAATACTGTAGCTGAATTATCTTATTCAAATAAGCAGTTAAATATGAGTTGGTTTAATATTTTAATCGGACTAGAGTACAGATGCCAAAATACCAAGTCTTGGTCTTTGGTCTTAACCTCAACACTAGCAAGTTGTTGTTCAGTGTGTATAAATATACTGCATGGGTAAAACATAAACTACAGATGGTGCTGGAATTATTTCTGCAATTATAAGTGATATGCGACAAAAATATTGACGTGACAAAGGATTTCCTTACTTAAAAGGTTTATTAGACTTGTGGAAATTTGTTGACAGTTTGGTCTTCTTTTTAAGCAAGAAACACAAGCTCCTCAAGTTTTTGGTCAACTGCAATAAGTAAACAAAACAGGGTTTGCAGCACTATTGCTGTGATCTTTAACAGTGTAAACTACAGACATTGTGGTAAACATAACCAAATAACGCTGGTTTACTCAGTGGCCTACAGCATCTTAAGCTCTATCGAGTGAGGCAATGCAAAAAAGGCACTTTAAAGCTCTTTACTTTCAACAGAAACAACAAAAAGAAACATTTTCGACCTCTTTATTCTATGCCAATGTGAGTTTCTTCAGCTCTCTGGTGCCCCTAGTGGTCAGAGGTTATTCTTGCAGCTCATTCCAGGTCATTTTGGGTGGACTCGTTTATTATCTGCAATGAAATGAGAGGTCAAAAACAATCACCCGTATTTAAAATCTCACCACAGTCTGTCTATGTTACTTACATGTCCATCTCTGGTCTCGATGGTTTTAATAACCACTTTCTTAGACATGCTTTCAGCGAACGGTTTGGTTTCCTTCACGGACTCTGCAGGCAAAATATTAATCCAAACATATAAATCTGCCCCAGAATACAGTTGAGTTTGAGTCAGACTCACTTCTTTATTATATGAGTTGTGCAGAAGGATGTAGTTAAAATAAAACAATCTAAAAAATCTCTAAAATCTGTTCCTCAGACTAAAACATCTCTAAAATCTGTACCTCGAATGGTTAATGGGGCGAGGTTGGGGAATGGAGTGGTGATCCTAAAAGCAAAAACAGAGAGAAATATTTGTTAAAATCTAAATAGAGACACATTTTTATATTATAAATATAATATAAATAATCTTAATAAGCTAAACTTCACCTGCTTTCCTCTCCCTCCAGCAGCTTCCTGTAGGTGGCGATCTCAATGTCCAGAGCCATCTTGACGTTCAGCAGATCCTGGTATTCACGAAGATGACGAGCCATCTCATCCTTCATGTTGCGGATGTCGTCCTCCAGACGTCCGATGGTGTCCTGGTATCCAGAGGCCTCCATGTTGAAGCCGTCCTCCATCTCCCTCATCTGACGCTCCAGGGACTCGTTCTGAGAAGATCACGGATCTAATAACGTAAGTGTCATTTTGAAGGACATGTAATATGAAGGTGTTCTCCAGGACTTACGGTTCCTTTCAGAGCCTCCAGGTCACAGGTGAGAGACTGAAGCTGGCGACGGTAGTCGTTGGCCTCTTGCTTGGCCACACGAATCGCTTCGTTGTTACGAGCAGCAGCTTCGGACAGATCCGCAAACTACAGGAAACAAGAAAAATTTAAAGCTCTCACTCTGTGTCTCTGATTTTGTCCATGTTTGAAGATCATGAGAGAAGTTCCTTAATTCTGTTACAGCTCATCAGACGATCAGTAAATCCACAGATATCTGTGTCAATCATTGAATGTATCTTTAAAAGCTGAAGATGTTATTGACAGATATTATTATTATTCTCACTTTAATCTCATTGCTGTTTCTGAGAAACAAATGAGATAATCAGAGGTTCTCACTTCTCTAGGTTAAATGAATCAGATGTTAATGCAGCTGAACAAAGTTGAAATTCTGTTGTGGTAGAGAAATAATCTAGAGGATTTACAGCTGATAGACAGACCTTGGACTTGTACCAGTCTTCAGACTCCTGGAGGTTCCTGGAGGCCAGAGTCTCGTACTGCTGCCGGACGTCTTTGAGGGCGGCGGTGAGGTCCGGTTTGGCCACCTCCATGTCAATCTGAACATGCTGCTCTTGAATTTGAATCTGCAGCTCAGCAAGTTCCTGAGGACAGATGATTCTCTCAGCTCAGCCAATTAGCAGATCTCTAGCAAGCCCAACAAAAGCATCAGTCAGCTGTAAAATGTGTTTGAATGGTTGTTTACCTCATCGTGAAGTTTCTTCAGGAACGCGATCTCCTCCTGCAGGGACTCCACTTTCCTCTCCAGGTCTAGACGAGCGAGGGAAGCGTTGTCAACATCCTGCGGGCAAAATGAGACATCTTTCATTTTCAGCTCTTTGTGTGTAAATAAAACAGGTACTTTCCCACACAATGTTAGTGAAGTAAATATGAAGTTACTAATGTTGTGTTTCCTTCACAGCCTCTGAATTCAGCAGAAACTCTTTTTTTTACTTCTGTGCTAAAAACAATCACATTATGTGAAAATACTTTGGCACAATTTCTCACTGAGTTAAATAACAAAAGCAGGTCTGCTGCTAATTGTTTGTGGCGCTACAGCTGGTGGTAGCAGACGCATTACACACACACACACACACACACACACCTCTTTAGTCAATGTCCACTTAACACTGGCCCCTCCCACTCGTACAACAGTTTGCTTTGTCATGAATGCACAGGCACACAAAGCCCTTTGTGTCGGACCCGGATACCAGTCCAGAGGGCAGATTGACCGGCCCGCACTGCCCCTTTTATTGCGAGGAGATTTATACGGTCACATTTGTTAGTGACTTGCAAACAGCGACTGGTAAACAGGTTACAGTGTGTGTAGATGCAGGTCTGAAATGACTTAGTTCAGTATCTTATAAAGGCTGTTTCAAACACACACACTCACACACACCTGTCTGAAGCCACGCAGAGTGTTTTCAACATCTTCCTTCTGCAGCATCTCTTCTTGCAGTCTGTAAATGACATGAATATTAATGCCCTTCATCACACAAACCCTCACCGTATCCAATCACCTCACCAGCAAAACAATCACATTTTATTCCGTTTTATTCTCTGTGATATGAAACTGTAGATGCACTGTAATGTAATGTTTTATAATGTTCTGTTTTAACTTTAAAACAGGTTCATAGGAGAGATGTGGGTGTATATTAGGCGCTGGGAAGCCCCGCCCCTCCAGGGCGTTGTCCAGAGGTCAGTTCAACCCGAATCAAGACGATCAATTAATAATAAAACATTCAAACCAGAAACACAATAATCATAAAAATCATTAAAACTTTCTGCCTGTAAGAATACAAGAAGTTCATAAATCTCTTAAACCTGCACAAAGGCAGTGTTGTTGATATAAAATGCCATTTATTATTGGCAATCAATTATTACATGAAGTTATGGATGCAAAATAAACATAGTCAGATTTTATCATTATTGCTTATTTTAATTATGTAACATATATATGAGTCTTTATATTTTAAAAGTCTGATCAAGTTTTTCTGCATGCAAAAACGTGCTGTAATGTGTGATATGGTTATTTAACTTGCAGTGGTCAGATATTGACTGTATAGTTTGGGTGCGTTTGCACGCACCTCGCTTTGAGGCGCTCGATGTCCTCCGCCAGGTTGTCCCGGTCCACTTCCACCCGGGCCTTGTCGTTGGTGAGCTGGTCCACCTGCCTCCGCAGGTCCCTCATCTCGTCGTCGTACAGGT
Organism: Yasuhikotakia modesta; assembly: GCA_036877545.1. Classification (NCBI taxonomy): domain Eukaryota; kingdom Metazoa; phylum Chordata; class Actinopteri; order Cypriniformes; family Botiidae; genus Yasuhikotakia; species Yasuhikotakia modesta. Next base: position 49,073 of record JBAJNP010000794.1, on the reverse strand, counting down.
CTCCAACGCGAGACTTGCCCTGACCCCTCAGCTGCTCCAACTCCGCTATCAAGATCTTATTCTGCTGCTCCAGAAACCTCACCTTCTCTATGTAGCTGGCGAACCTGTCGTTGAGATGCTGCATCTCCGCCTTCTCGTTGGTTCGGGTGGTTTTGAACTCGGTGTTGATGGCTTCGGCCACTCCGAAGTCCAGAGTGTCCGTGGCGAGCCTGGGCAGCGGCGCGCTGCTGCGCACTCGTGCGCTCTTGGACATGTAGATGGATGGAGGCGCGGAGGACGCGCTGCTGTAGGAGACGCGCGACGAGACGCGCACCGGACTCCCGTACTGACGAGTGGAGTAACTGGACCGGGTCATCATCGGGTGCTCTCCACCGAACATCCTTTTGTAAGAAGATGTGGTCGTGCGGCTTGCCATCTTATAATCCTTAGTTGTTCGTATTGGATGATTTGCTGCTGAAGTGAGTGTCTGTCTGTAACTTTCTTCCAACTACAGCGAACCGACGACCCTCAGCCTGTCCTGTCCAACCGAGACCACCGCAGCGGTTCTGCTGGGATATATAGTCCACTCCCTATGCAAATGACGTAACGGTGCAGCTTCGGTGACGTAGAGGGGCAGTCCGGTCGCGCATGTGCCCCACCGTAGCAAACGAGCGAGTTTCACTGCTGCAAATCTGCCCAAAAACACGGATGCGTGGATGAATGTTTTAGTTATGTAGTTATTTCAATATGTTATGTATCTAGAACTAGTAAATAAATAACAATTATATCATGAACATTATACAGCTATGAAAACTATTTGTCATAAAGTGTGTAGACACAGATTTTGGGATTGTTTGTTTCACACTTTATGTGACACTTGTGACACTTTATTTTACGTTTTAATGCATTTTGCTGTTTATAAGATGGTGTAAAATGCAGAACCCGAGGAGGCGGAACCTGTATTTGCGGGACGTGTTTCCAGACGGGCGCGTTATGGTGCGTCTGACATGCGGTGAGCTGGATGCATTATAGACATAATCTGTGAATAAAGTCAGAAAGATGAAGCGTCTGCGGGTTGTGGAGCTATACAGCGGTGTAGGAGGGATGCATTGCGCTCTGAAGGGTATGTCAGATGGGTTGAGTTGTTTGTTCAGTTGTTCAGATGTGTTTGATACCAGAGGGGCAGAAACTTGTCAGCTGTGAAACTCAAAGCTGACTCTGTTTAAACCTCTGGTCGTGTCAAACTATATCTCTCTCTCTCGTGGTTATTTATGCAGTCCCCACAGATGTCACTGTTCCCAAAGGTTTCTTTAAAGCTGCAATGTGATTTTCTTTGGTCATGTGATTTTAGCACCTGTAATGATAACGTGCAGTTTCTTGTTTCAGACAGAGATGGCGGTAGAGAGACAAGTTTTGGATTGCAGCTTTAAATTCTGCAAGACTTTGTGTAGATAAAACACATATTTCCTCTTTGTAGCAAAACAGATGATCTCATATCTACAATACATGTTGAGATAAGAGACTGGTGTGTTCGTGTGTTTTAGAGAGCTCAGTTCCAGCGGATGTTGTAGCTGCGGTGGATGTCAACACCACAGCAAACGAAATATACAAACACAACTTTCCCAACACTCCTCTCCTTCCTAAAACCATTGAGGTAAGTTGAGGTACAGCTGCAGGCTGTAGCATCACGTTCAAAATGATCTCCTTTATCCACAATGATTTAAAAGTTTATAATAATGGCTTATCGTGTGAGCTGTCAGGTCCTTAGAAAGGTCAGTTTGTCTTTATTTGACTTTAACATTCATTAAAGTAACAGATAGCATTATTGCATTTAGCGTTTTATCTACAGTCATCTACAGTGTTTCCTGCAATGAAGATTTTTTTTTAAACTTCTGTGTCATATTTAACTGATTTATTACGCTAACCAGACATCTCTCTTTTTACTGGGGAAAAATGTTTAGTTGCACAGCAGCACACCGTCCCATGACTGAGGCTTTAAAATCATATAGGAGGTAAAAGTGTAACCGAGAAGTTTTTGTAGCGTTTAAAGGTTAGTGCTTTGTCAGCAAGGTAATTATGTGCATGAAACAGTCAAATGTGCAGCAAGATAGACTCAACAAATACACATGAGTGTTATAAGCGAGTGTATAAGCGTTATAAGTGAGTGTATGCCTCATTATTGTGGGTAAAATATAAATATTTCTGTATGTACACCAATAAATAGTGGAGAAAGATGTTTCGTTTTCATTGGTAAACCAAGTTTGGTATCCTAATAACACGTATTGCTTTGTAACATAAAGTGTTGTGTTTGAAAAATCAGGTTTGGGATCAGTTTTTAAAGTTACTGTGTGCGTCTGATGTTGTGTATGATGACGTGTCTGATGTTGTGTTCAGGGAATGACGTTACAGGATTTTGAGAAGCTGGACGTTGATGTGATTTTGATGAGCCCCCCGTGTCAACCGTTCACCAGGTGATGACATCTTTCTCTCCTCCATCCTGCTGTTCACTCGCCGTCTGTGTGAAGTTACGCGGTTAAAGTAGCTGGTGTTTGTTTCTGTACAGGATTGGTTTACAGGGGGACGTCTCAGACCCCCGAACAAAGAGTTTCCTCTACATCTTGGACCTCCTGCCAAGGTCAGACCCTCCGTCTGTTCCTCCCGCTGACACATTTCATTTCTCTCATGAAAAAGAGAGAAACCAGTTTTCCTGGAAATGTGTTTTATATTTTTGCACATCATTATTAATTCATGACTGTTGAAAGGTTGAAGAACTGCTTCCTGTCTCCCTTGCTCTTTTTCTTTCCCTCCGTTCTCTCTCTCTCTCTCTCTCTCTCTCTTGCTCTTTTTCTTTCCCTCCGTTCTCTCTCTCTCTCTCTCTCTCGTTTTTGTGAAATGTTTCAGTGAAAGAATGCACCCCTCTCTCCGCAGGCTCAGCAAGCGCCCACAGTTTGTTCTTCTGGAGAATGTGAAGGGCTTTGAGACCTCTGCCGCAAGGTAACCAGGGAGCCGCTTACGCAGGGAGATCACCATGGTTACGTGGCTGCGAGCCAATGGGGTCACGGGTTGTCTCTCTGTGGTGCTGTCACCATGGATTGTGTTAATAAGAATCATGGATGCGGGGATGATGATGATAATGAAGGCGTACAACAGCAGTTTTAGCACTTATGATCTTTGATAAAACTGCTCTTGTCTCTTTCAACAGTTTTGCTGTAAAATGAAACCAGAACCTGTTTATTTAATACACATCCTTGGGCCTATTTTAAACAGTCATCAGATCATATTATTCAAACAAAAATGCTTGTCATTGTACATTTGATGAGAATAATAACTTGTAACCTGTTGACCTGGAACGAAATATTCACTCGCTCCGCAATCGGATGCAAACCGCAGTGTGACTCTTCTGTTGTGAACTTCCCAGTTTTCATATTTAAATCAAGTCCTGCCCTGTTTTTTTGTCCTGCTTAACTCTCAAAAGCCACAGAAGTAAAACAATGTGGATTTTGTTTCATCTGTGTGTGTGTTTTTTTTTACCAGATGTGAAATTCTTTTAGTTTCGTTGTCAGAATTATGACTGAGTTTGTCTTTAATTGCAGGGATGTTTTGTTGAACACACTGAGACGGTGTGATTACAGCTTTCAAGAGTTTCTGATCTCACCAACACATGTAAGCGTCTCATTTTCCCAGTATCTGTATCCTTATATCCTTATATAACTCTTCAACATTTAAAAATGTTATGCTCTTATTTTATGATGTTTACGCAGCTCGGAATACCAAACTCCAGGCTTAGATATTTCCTTATTGCGAGGAGACCTCCAGGATTCTTCTCATTTCAAACATCATCAGAAGTACATGCTTCTAAATTCTTCTCAGAGTTTAGATAGATAACTCAGGGTTAATTGTGTCTGATTGGTGTTGTTTGTGTTGGCAGATTATGGAAGGTTTTCCCAAATCAGTCCCCAGTGAATCGCCAGACAGCTCGGCTGTTCCTAACAAGTTGGAAAGTAGAAACTCTGGGCCAATCATATTTAAGCTGGAGACCGCCCAAGATCTGGACCGGAAGAGAAAGCAGGACAGTCAGGAGACAGTCCGGAGACTGCAGGACTTTCTGCAGGAGGAAGAAGACATGGATCGATATCTGCTGCAGCCCAAAACCCTGCTGAGATACAGTCTTCTGATGGATATAGTCCAGCCTGTTAGCAGAAGATCCGTCTGCTTCACCAAAGGGTAAATAAACCTGATGTTCACTTACCATCAGACACGTGTGAGAAACGCCATCCAGATGTCCTCAGAATATAAATGACAAAAATCTTTTACAAATTTGTACATCTTCCAGCCTTTTTGTTATTTTTGTTTATTTTTTCCTCAATATAACAGAAAAGAAATTTAATTTAGTAAGAGTAAGAGCAATGCCCTAGCAACCACTGAGATCACCCTAGCGATCACCTAGCAACCTCCCAGAACACCCTAGCAATCACCTAGCAATGCCCTAGCAACCTCCCAGAACACTCTCACTTACGTAGCACAATGTTAAAGTGAGAGTAACTGTTGGTTGTGTGTGTAGTTACGGTCATTACGTGGAGGGCACAGGCTCAGTGCTGCAGTCCTGTGTGGATGTGGAGTTAGAGAGTGTGTTTAAGAACCTGGAGCGTCTCTCTGAAGACGACAAACTGCAGCAGCTGCTTCGGTTAAAGCTGAGATACTTCACACCCAGAGAGATCGCCAACCTGATGGGCTTCCCTGCAGATTTCTGTGAGACATTATCTACTAACAGACATCACAATCCTTTGATACTGTCTGTGTCTGCATGATTATACGTGTGTGTGTGTGTGTGTATGTGTGTATGTGTGTGAGATGTTCTGAGAACCTGAGTGGTAAAGTCCAGTCAGTTGTTTCACTGGAGTGTGAAAGATTAATAAATAACTTTCTATCTTTAACTTCTGTTGAGCGTTCGGCGTAAAAGATTTTGAGGTATTTGTTTGGAGTTTATTTTTAGTTCAGAATCCAGGGCTGTCTGGCATATTAAAGTGAAGTTCAGTTGATGCTTCTTCATGTAAGGAATTTTAAAAACATTTCGTTCTCGCTGATCTGATTATTGTAAGAGAAACAGTAAAGGTTTTAAAGTAAACCTTGTTTTTTAAAAGACAGAGAGAAGATGAGAAAGATCTTCGCTCATCTTCAGTTATTATACCACCACACACACACACACACACACACACTGTCTTTGTATTCAACTTTCTAAAACTTTAGGCTTATTACTATATTGACAGTTTATTACAACGAGCCCTGAGATGTTTGTTGATGTTTTTCAGCGTTTCCGAAGCACATTTCTGTGAAGCAGCAGTATCGTGTACTGGGCAACAGTCTGAATGTTCACGTGGTCTCAAACCTCATCCAGCTCATGATGTCATCACCTCATCCTGCTCATGATGTCATCACCTGAGCTCAAACAATGTGAGACACAATGCCATGATGTCACACAGAAATGAACTTTATACATAAGACATTTTATTTATGTAAATATATCATTATACTTGTACATATTTGAATAAAGTTTGTTTAAACTGTATATTTGCTTTTTACTACAGAAAAAATTAAGCATTTTTGTGTACAACTACTCATTCTTTATTATTGCTTTATTTTATTGTTAAAAATTACTTAAGTAGTTAAAATAATACTTTAGTTTAAAACTATTGAATAACATTAATTAAAGAATGAGAGTTGTGTGGGGATGAAAGAGATGTTTGCACACATTTGACTGATGTAGAATTTTGTGATTAACAAACGTCACTGATGTCACTGCAGTATGTGTGAAACCGCTCGTATGCAGAGGAAACAAGCGCTGATATTCACAGCCTTCATTTTAGTTACTGATCTCCAAAAACATGTGACAGTCACTCAATAAAGGGAAACAGAGTTAAAGGCCTGTGGCCATTTTTCTGCCTTTATGAGTAAATTTGGGAGCAGGCGGGACAGTTCAGGGGCAAAGGGCATCTCGCGCAGGTTGAGTTTTAGCAGAAGTGAGCGTGCAGGTCCGGTATAGTGTCTGATGAGCTTTCTGAGACCAGTTCTCTCAGCATGGCTTGGACACTCAGGTTCTGCTGGCCTTTATTGTTCCTCCTCTTCCTCACTGGACGACAGTGTGATGATGGTGGGCAACCTCACAACAGACAAAAGCGAGACATCAGCAACGATCAGTATGTATTTATGACTTATTTTGAAGGACGTTGGAAGGCAGAGATGTTGGAGTATGTTTAGATGAGACCTCTGGAAAGTGTTCTGTCATGTCAGGAGTTTAATTGTTTGTGTTTTTAACTAATTTACTTTATGCCTTTAATTTGAAAATCAAAATGTTTATGAAAATAGTGACCATACAGCATGTTTGACCCCAAGTTTAAAGGCGGTTTAATTTTTACTGTAAGTTTGAAATTAACCGAGAGGTTCTGGTGGAGAGTTTGACAGTTTTGCGCTCATTGATTGGACAGACCTCGTATGATCTCAGAGAACGGTCACCTCACCTTCTCTGCTGGGAACAACAAAGACATTCGGTTCAGCCCCTTAGGGACTGGAGGAGTGAAGGTTGGGACAGAAGACCTCGTACAGCAGATTAATCAGGTGAGTTTGAGACGTAGCCCTGATCTCTGTCTGTCACATTTTATTCATAAAATAAAGCACTTTTGATTTAAAAATGTGTTTGTAAATGTTGGAAATAACAAATGGATGAATAAATGTATAATGTGTAATAAATGTATAAATATTCTTCATGTTAACTAGGGCGGTTAACTAATATTAACCACAGTTTAGCAAATGAAACCTTATTGTAAAGTGTTAGTGTTTGAGAATCGTCTCGTGTTGTAAAATGTTGTTTTTTGCTTTGAATGTTTACTGTTGTTTTATTTCATTTAAATGTTATGTTATGTTTTCCACACAGAGAGACTGTAATATTGTAAAAATGACACGGATGCTTCTGTCTTCAGATAAAACGGAACAAAGCTGACATCGACACCATTAAAAACAGCGGCCCGCCTCCAGAAATCACCAACCAGCTGAATCTGCTGAACAGCCGAGTGACGACGCTGGAGTCGAGGGTTCAGGCGGTCGAACAGGTTCCTGCTGTTAAATCATCATGGTCTTATTGCTCATGTGATGCCATGCAGCGGCCCTTCGGTCTTTACGATCTCATGTGGTTTTATGACGTGTTTGGCAGACGGTGCAAAGGAAGACATGCAGCAGCAACCCGTGTCAGAACGCAGGAACCTGTCTGAACCTGCTGGACGCGTTTTACTGCATGTGTCCTGATAACTGGCAGGTCCGTCGCTTACATCCACATCTGCATGATGTTTGTTTCCTGCCTCTTATTTTAGATGGTTCTGACTAGCGCCTCGTTCTCTGCAGGGCCCCACATGTGCTGTCGATGTGAATGAGTGTCAGATATTAGCAGGAAGTCCGCTGGGCTGTCAGAACGGAGCCACTTGCGTGAACACAGCTGGATCTTACACGTAATTCTCTGTGTTTGGGTTCTGTTTATTTTCGTGTGTGTTTCTTGATACTGATAGCTCTGATTTTTGGGTTCTGCAGTTGTACCTGTACTCCAGAATGGTACGGCCCACACTGCACATCCCGCTACGATGACTGTGCAGGTGGGAGTCAGGATCTGTGTGTTCATGGGGTGTGTCTGGATTCAGACAGAGTCACGCCCAATGAGGTGATCCACATTAAGTCCCTAAACCTAACGTTGACCTCAATCCTACAATCTGATTAGCTGAGATAAAAGTTGTTTGAGAAATATTTCCTGTTTGTAAAAAYCACAGCGATCTATATGTTATATAGAGGTTTAATAGCTGATGGAGAATAACTTTAATAACCAAAGTTAGAAGATAAACTTTTTGCTCTGGTGCCACCCTAGATTGGTTTCTAATTAAAAATGTTTCCATATTAAGATATTTAAACAACAACAGACAGAATTCAGCAAACTGTGTTTAGATGCAGATATCGATTATATGGAGCAACCCTTTCCCATCAGTTCTGTTTGTTTCTCTGAAACATCTCAACGCTCCATTACAGCCCAAGTATAAGTGCATCTGTGATGCTGGCTGGATGTCTCCACCTGGAGAGGCAGCGTGTACAGCAGACATCGATGAGTGCAGTCTTCCAAACAAGCCCTGCTCCACCAACCCTCCGGTCCAGTGCTTCAACACTCTCGGCTCCTTTTATTGTGGCTCTTGCCCTGCAGGTAAAAAAAAGTGACCATATAAAGTGACCAATCGCAGCCTGTTTAGTGTTTTTATGCCATTTGGGGGCGGGGTTATCAGGGACATAACATACTTTAATACGTTGAGCAGACATCCGTGTATGTTATTATCGAGAGCGACTTTTCATGAGGCAAATTGTTTGTTTTTGCTGCTGCAGGCTGGCAGGGTAACGGCTACAGCTGTCAGGATGTAGATGAATGTGCCACCAACAATGGAGGCTGTTCTACATCTCCCATGGTTCCGTGTCTCAATACGATGGGCTCCTTCCATTGTGGACAATGTCCACCAGGTCTTACCTCATTTTCGTCCTCACATACTTCATAACAACAACGTTTATTGCCTGTTATTATCTGTAACTTCCTTTGGTTAAAAATGAACAGAAATCAGTTATTGTAAACATCAGCAGGTACATGACGGATCAGTGTTGATGACAGCAGAGATTGGAAACGGTCTTCAGGGCCTTATTTTCTGCTTTAGATGATTATTTACCTGTATCTTCTAGTTCAATCTTTTGCCTCCAGAGAAGACCGGAAATGAAACATCTATTTTTAGTAACATTTAGTAACATTTGTAGGTCATCTGTTTCCTGTGGCCTGTAACGAACTGCTGAGTCACATTTGTTCGCTGTCGTGTTTGAAATGAGAAACAGATGCTAACAGGAGGTTCTCCTCAGGGAGAGAGAGATGAAGAGAGAGAGCGGTGCATTAGCTGATGTGTTTTCATTGATGGAATGGCTGTCTGCTGATGCATTAGGGTTTACAGGTCTCAGTTAAGACCAGACACACAGACAGGCTTGAGCAGGAAACATCATTATGTGTAAGATGAGAGCGCTGACCCCGTGTGTGTGTGTCCTCAGGGTATGAGGGGGACGGGAAGACCTGCACTCAAGCTGACATCTGTGCCACCAACAACGGGGGCTGTTACCCGCTGGCCACATGTGCATCTGTTCCAGGTCCCAACACACCGCCGGCTGCAGTTGCGCCTCACACCAGTGCAACAGCAGATTTATGATCAGATTTATTACTGATGTAAAGTGCAGTTTTATAAGAGCTTAGATTACAGCACGGCACACTGCAAACATCCTGATTAAATTCATGAGATGCATTCTGAAATACAAGCTCACATGTATACTGAACGCCTGCCTGTCTGTTCTATCTATCTGTCTGTTCTGCCTGTCTGTCTGTTCCATCTATCTATCTGTCTGTTCTATCTTTCTGCCTTTCTGTCTGACATCTTATCAATCTTTTTGTCAATCTTTTTTAACCTCTCTGTGTGGTCTTGTTTTGATCCTAGCGTTTTTTTAATGGTTTAATTTGTTTAACCGCGTGCAGGAAGCATTATCCCATCATGCACCTGTCCTCCTGGTTATGTGGGTAATGGTTATGGACCTACGGGCTGTACTCAGATCAGTGACATTTGCGGCACCAGTAACCCCTGTGTGAATGGCCAGTGTGAGGTCAGTGCTCGACTAACATCTGTTATTATCTCTCACTGCTTATCGTAATGCATGATGTCACATTCCTGTTCAACTCTACAGAACACAGTTACTGGATACATCTGTCGCTGTGACCCGGGCTGGGCGGGTCAGAACTGTGATCAGAACGTGAATGAGTGCTCCAGTAATCCCTGTCAGAATGGAGGAACCTGTGCGGATGGGATCAACGGATACACCTGTACCTGCACGTCGCAATGGACCGGACCGCAGTGTCAGACTCCACAGCAAGGTGTGTGTGTGTGTGAGATAGTGTTTGTTTAAAGCTATAAATTCATGATCGTGTGCACACGTGTGTGTTAGAATGTGGAGGAGTTCTGGAAAGTCCGGCCGGGACGTTCAGTTACCCCAATAATCCAGGAAGTGGGGAGTACGATCACCAGGTCAGCTGTGCTTGGGTCGTCAGAACCAACCCCAGCCAGGTTGGTAAAGTTTCCTGACATTGAAAACAGAGAGTAAAAATGTTTCCAAACGCTTCCATTAAGAAACAAAAATGTTAACATTTTATCATGAACACGTTGTGTTAACTTTATTCTTCTGATTTGTTTGACTCCCTAGATTCTGCGCATCACGTTCCCTTTCTTTGACCTCGAGAACAGCGCCACCTGCAGTTTTGACTTCCTGCAGGTCCACGATGGAGACAGCGCCTCCTCCTTCATGATCGGCAAATACTGCGGCACGGCTGCTCCAGCCGAACTCTTTAGCTCCCATAATTCTCTGTACTTCTGGTTCCGGTCTGACCATTCAATAAGTCGTGGTGGTTTCACTGTGGCTTGGCAATCACAGGCACCAGGTGAACCAGAAACGGCCTCACTGATCGGTCCAAATAACTGTGTGTGAGAGTGTGTGCATCCCGTTGTGTTGGTTACTTACACCAAAAATCTTTGTTTTCCAGTATGTGGTGGGGAATTGACCAATACATATGGTGACATCAAGTCACCTGGTTACCCTGGTAACTACCCACCGAACCGTGACTGCTACTGGACAGTGAATGTGAACCCTGGTCTTCTCATAACCTTTGCCTTTGGAACCCTCAGCCTGGAGCACCACAACGACTGTAACTTTGATTACCTGGAGGTACGCAACATCTCACAACACCTCGCAGCGTCTCACAACATCTCTGCATTCACATATATAAACCGCTTTCAGTGTGTCCACAGTAAACAGCTTCAGTTTCTGGTTTTGTGTGGCAGATCAGAGATGGGCTGCTACCAAATGATCCAGTTCTGGGAAAATATTGTAGTACAGCGTCACCAGCGCCCCTGCAGACGACCGGACCATCCGCCTGGATCCACTTTCACTCTGATTTTAGTATCAGCGATCGAGGGTTTCACATTACATACACGACTTCACCATGTAAGCAAACACACGTCAAAACACAGAGAGAGGGGAAATTATGGGATATCCTCACCGGAAATGTTCTCAGAATGTTGGCTAAGGCTTTCTTAAAGTTATCAAAAATGTCCCTGCAGTAATGTTAGCAGAACGGTGTTTAATCTTATATATCAGAAACATTATTTTGAAGTTGCTTGTGTAATGTTTTAAAAACATTACACAATGTTTTTTGTGTAATGTTTGGTTCAATGTCAATGTCATGGTTCAATGTATTGAGGATTCTGCTTGTATCGTAACCTCTAATAAGATGTGTGCATGTGAACTCTTCCAAAACACAATTTGGTTTTATTGCACTAATTACCAAATGATGGGAAAACTCATCAGCGTATCCGTGGAAAGCCGTGCTTTTAAATGCGCCCATAAAACAAGATTACAGGAGTTATGTAATATAAAAATTATGAGTCACATTGCAGTACTGTAAACGTTCATAATGCAGAAGCTAATTGTTGTGTGATATTGCTTTGGGTGAGAGTGTGATGTGATTTACTGCTGTCAGCTGATCCGGGCTGTGGCGGCGTCTACACAGAGACCGAAGGAATCATCATCTCTCCCAACTGGCCGAATAATTACGCTCACAACCGGCAGTGCATTTATATCATCAGAATGCCGCACGGTGAGGTGGTGAAACTCAACTTCACCCACATGGACCTGGAGATTCACTCCGGCTGCCTGTTTGATTATGTGGAGGTATGGTGTCTGTGTGTTTGTGTGTAGCACCAGTAGGAGATGCTGTCTAGGTCTCATGTTTACCTGGTTATATTTCAGATTCGTGACGGAACCGCTGAGACGGACCCCCTGATTGGGAAGTACTGCGGTACCACCCTACCAGCTCCCATTTTGTCCACCTCTAATGGCCTCTGGATCCGTTTTAAGTCTGACAGCTCCGTCTCTCGTGCTGGTTTCAGGGCCACGTATGAACTTGGTGAGAGGCGTAAATCTCTTCTTTAGCCCAAACCCGCTAAAGCTTTGTTTAGATGATAAACTAGTGTTGGGTCCAGTATGTTTACAGTAGACCCGTTTAACCCTTTCCTCCCAGCCTGTGGCGGGACCCTCTCTGGCAGCGGTCAGATCCGGACCCCCCTCCACCCCAACCCGTATCCCCACAACAAAGTTTGCGAGTGGGTCATTAACCAGCCGACAGGCTACCTGGTGATTCTCAACTTCCTGACATTTGACGTTGAGGGAAGCAGCACATGCGTCTTCGATCACGTTGAGGTACGTTGGTTAGCGTTAAACGGTCAACGTTTGCATTTCTTTAGCCACGTGACGTCGCTCTTTGTCTTCTCAGGTGAGGGATGGTCCCAGTGCAAGCTCTCCTCTGATTGGCCGGTACTGCGGAGCTGAGATGCCTCCTGTCCTGCAGTCGACCCAGAGATCCATGTACATCCAATTCAAAACAGATTCATCAGTGTCCAATCACGGTTTTACAGCTGAGTTTTCATCTGCAGAGCAAGGTAGACGCCTTATATTCTCTTTAAATATGTGAATGTGTGGTGTATACAATGTTTAGTGAGCATTTGTATTTTAATGCATTATTGGCAACTTCTGAATTAATTCTGAGTTAATTATTAACAGGTTGTGGAGAGACGCTCACGGCACCAACGGGTTCGTTCACCAGCCCGGGTCATCCAACTGACTACCCTCACGGAGCCAACTGCACCTGGTTCATCTCCGTTGAGCCCGGCAATCTCATTCGCCTGTCGTTCACAACCTTCAACCTGGAGTACCACAACAACTGTGCCTTTGACTACGTGGAGGTCTATGATAATGGTACCGCATTGACCGGCAGCCTTCTGGGCAGGTAGGAACCCAAGGAACCGAATCATCTTCTCAAATGTGACATAACCAAGTTCAGGGATCTTGGATGAAAAAGTTGGTTGTTATCCTGTGTCCAGGTTCTGTGGACGGTCTGTTCCTCCATCTCTTACCAGCACTGATAACCTGATGACCGTCGTGATGGTCTCAGACTCCAGTCTTTCTGCTGAGGGCTTCTCTGCCAACTACATCTCCATCAACGCCACCACAGGTACGTTTATTTGCAGCAATTTGATAAAAGAACCCAATTTTAAAATCCATTACAAAACCAACTTTAAAGTGAAGATGCTCTTATGTGTGTGGACGCTTTTTTAGCATGTTTCTGGTCGATAAATGTTGCATTTCTGCACTGTACACTCATAGATTGCAGTCAGATATTTAGGACACCAACCGGAGAATTCAACTCTCCAAACTACCCCAACAACTACCCCAACAATCGGGAATGTGTTTATAAAATCATAGTGGAAGTCAACATGCAGATCATGCTAAACGTCTCAGAGTTTGTGCTGGAGAGTTCCTCCACCTGCGCTTTTGACTACTTAGAGATCAGGTGAGACTCTGTCCACCATCTTGGGTAACTTTCTTAGTTTGTTACTGTGTTTTTGACTTTGGTTTTTTTGAGCAGAGATGGAGGCTATGAAACGTCCCCTTTAATTGGAAAATTCTGTGGAACAAATGGACCACCCATAATCGTATCCCATAGCAACAGGCTCTGGTTGAAGTTCCGATCCGACCACATAGTCACCTTTAAGGGTTTTACGGCCCACTGGGATGGCACACAGACTGGTATGTTTTTCTTTTTTGCGTTGTTCTTTTCCTTTGTTGCATTGACAATTAAAACGTTTTGTTCATTACAAATCGAACGGTTGGTAAACAGACTCTGAGGCGATACATCTTCACTGTTCGTTTTTTCGTAGGCTGTGGTGGAACCTTAACAACGAGTGTTGGAGGTTTTACCTCCCCTAACTACCCGCTGCCTTACCACCCCAATGCCGAGTGCTACTGGCACATCAAAACCAGCGCAGGAAGCAGAGTGGAGCTCAGCTTTGCAGACTTTCACCTGGAGTCCACCTACGACTGCATCTTCGACTACTTAGCGGTCAGACAGCATCACCTGAGGCGGTTTCCTGTTACAGAGCTCTGTGTGGTAATGAGGTTGATTACTTGTGTTGTGTGTTTAATCAGGTCTATGATGGAAACAGCACCAATGCTCCAGAGCTCGCGAAACTGTGCGGAAATCAGATTCCTCCCCCCATCAACTCATCCTCAGAGAACATGTTCGTGAAACTGCGTACCGACAGCACCCTCCACACCGGCGGCTTTTTGGCCAACTACCAAACCAGTGAGTGAAAAAACACAAACACACGTCCGTCCTCAAACCATCTGTCTTACTTGAATCTGAAATACTTTTAAGACCAAAGTGTTAATGCCAATGTCTTGGGTTCGATTCTCAGGAAAAGCAGGGGCAATGTTTTGGGTGGGATATTGGTAATGTAACAACAGTTTATTTATGTCATCGTCATAAATTCTGCAGTAGCTGAAAGAATACCACAGTATTCCCATGACAAATGTCCCAAAATAAATGGTTATGATGTTGGACTAGTTGTAGTGCAGTTTTATGTGTTGCAGTGACTAGTATAGAATACCAGTGATCTGGTTGTAGCTGGTGGTTAAGTTCACACAGAGGACATTGACTGTTTTATTCCTGCTGTTTTGTCTGGTTTTATTATGTTTGTGGAGGTGAAATGTCACGTTTCAGAGCCAAGCGAAACGCGATTTATCTTCCTTTGTGAGCTCTCCCAGTTGTTCTGTTTAATTCAGCTCACAATGGACACATGCTTGAGCGTTTCCCAGACTCAAAACCTCACCGCCAGCCCTCCCTCATGGCAAATATGCTTCTAGTATAAATTCACTGTAAAAACTTAAAGTCGTGTTTCAAATGTCCTCCTCAAACCTCAGCCAGGTCTTCAATCACTGTGTGTCTCCCATCTGATGTTCTGTGTTCCAGTAATGATGCATTGATCAGGAATAACACTGTTCTCCAGATTGTCAGGGTGTGATCATCGCCAACCGAAGCCGGGGGAGAATCGAGAGTCTGAACTTTCCCAACAACTACCCCTTCCAGGCCAGCTGCAGCTGGACCATCCAGGCCTCCATGGGCAACACCATCAACTACACCTTCACAGCCTTTGAGCTGGAACCTCACTCCACCTGCTTCTTTGACTACGTGAAGGTGAGGAGAAGATAATGGCATCTGAGTAGTTCAAGGTATGGTAGACGATTCAGGCTAGTGGTAGCCTGAACACATGATTGCATACGCTGCTCGACAGGCCAGTAGGACATTCTGTCGTTGCATTTGGACCGAATGCAATAATTGGACAAACATTTTATGGTCTTGCACCTTCCACAGAAAACATAAATTAAAAAAACGCTTTACTTAGCGATTCCTATGAGAAGCTTTCAACCAGCATAACAAAAAAATGACTTGTGGGTCGTCTAAACTGCCTTTTAGAAGTTTGTGTTGTTTTATTTCTCTGGAGAGGGTCAAGTGCTCTGATTCACGCTGAGAACGTTGTCATGCAATTACACTGCATTGATTTACTGGCAGAGTCTGTAAAAACTCACAATGGGTCTTTGAGTTTCTCTCCGTTCACCATCACCGTGGAGATGCAAACACTGATGACATCATGGGGCCTCTTGGAGAGATGGGACTGTTTTCGGAGCTCAGAGTTCCCATCGTGGAAAAGGCAGAACCTGCAGTTGTTTTTGTAACCTGGTTCGTTCCGTGCGCTGACATTTTGAAGTCGTGTGAGATATTTTGGTGCGTGATGACGTCTGTGATGACCCAACACATTTTTGTGTTTCTATGACAACAGAACAGATGTGTTAAGTTTGGAAAATAAAGTCTGTATGTAAAAATGTTTCATGTGAAAGATTTGAGAAATGTCAACATTTTTAGTACTGCATTTATAAGGAGTGTTACAAAGTGTTAAACGTTGCTTAACCAAGGGTTAAAAGTTGCCTCAACTGGAGCTAAACAAATTACATAACTCAGGTTAAATATAGTACCTCTAGCTTTTTTCCTTTAAGAAAAACAAACTACAGTGTCTTGTCAATTAAATAAGCAGGCTAATATGTGTCACAGTCCTTTACTGTAAACTGTAGTGGTGTGGAAATTAACACTCTTTATTTATGTTTAGCTGTATGATGGGCCGAACGAACAAGCTCCTCTGATTGGTTCATTCTGTGGGAACACGCCTCCCCCGGCCAACACCACCACCAGTTCCAGCCTTCACATAGTGTTCCGGTCCGACTTTATAATATCATACAAAGGCTTCCAAATGGACTGGTACCAGAATGGTAAGATCCAACACTAAAACAGCGCCAGCCTCAAAGCATTGTGGGAAACATCTGGGCACGTATGACTGTGTGAACATGAGGAATAATGTGTCTAGAAACAGAGGAACATAATACATGCAGCATCACTGCTGGGTAGCTGGAGTTCGTGACATGCAGTCTCTTGAGTGATGATGTCATTGCATCTCTGAGAACAATGGGCAGAGCAGTGACATCATTCCAAGAAGGCGTCGTTCTGATTGGCTGGTTGAATGTCGTATTCCTGCTCTGATTGGCTGGAGAGCAGAGAGAGCTGACTGCAAGTGATAAACAAATTAAAAAGCATATGAGAATTGATCTGGTGTAGCCACTGCAGTTACAATACAAAGAAGAGCGTTTTACTGATTTAATAGGACTGTTTGTGCGTGTTTGGTGTGTATTCTGTCCATGATGATGTTTCTGTATGACAAAATGTTAAAAGAAGCAACCAGCTGCTATAAAGCTGATGTTTTGTGTGTCTGTGGGACACAGAGAAGGGCGTGGACTCATTTCTGCAGTCAGAGACGAGGGGAGAGAGATTCTGGAAAACACTCCAACCTTTAATTATTTATGTACCACCCCCCCTTTGGTGATGTCACTTTTTGGAAGGAAATGATCTTGGTTTCCATGGACACAGTATGTGGAAAATTATATTATTATGTAATATGGGCTCTGGGCTTAACTCTGCAGCTCTACAAACCTTCCTGAGAAAGAAACACAACAGAAAAAAGTTTAACCCAAGACAATAAGGACAGAAAGAAACGTGTTTTTGAAGCACTTTTCTAAAGACACAGTGAGGGATGGATGGCTGACAAAATCAAAAAGACAAAGTCTTGTACTTTTTATTTTATCACACAGTTAAAATCCCATAAACATTGACAAAACGCTGAAAGGAAAGTATTTCTCGAGCACTTATAGTAAAGTCAGCGAATGCAAACAGCCCCACCCTTCCGTTGTCCTCGCGCAGACATGTGGACGCTGTAGACATTGATCTGTATTGATCAGGGCGAGGCTGGAGGAATACATCTGAGCTCCTGAATTCTTTCAATATCATGTAACACATCGACCACAAAATGGACAGAAACATCACAATTAATGTCACTTACATCCTCTGACACCTTTTGTGATGAGATTCTATCATGTAACTGTTTACTCTGTTTTTACTTCTGCAAATCTTGTTTTCCTCAAAAATATTTACCAATATTTAAATTGATATTTGACGAATGTGTTTTGAACACACTGTGTGTTACAGCATTGGCAGATGTTTCACAAGATAAAAACAAGTTTATGGCGTAACCCTGAATGTGTTATGAACCGTCTCCTGGTCGCCCCCTGCAGGTTGTGGAGGGGAACTGTTCGGGCCGTCTGGTTCCTTCAACAGCCCGGGCTATCCGGACAGATACCCAGCAAACCGTGAGTGTGTCTGGTTCCTCCACACCAGCCCTGGCAGCAGCATCTCTCTCACCATACTGGAGTTTGATGTGGAGTACCACCCCGACTGCAGTTATGACAAACTGGAGGTACAACCACAAACTTCTCCCACAGACTCATGTTTACAGTCCTTAACATGTCTGAAAGAACCTCCACCATCTAGATTATTTACTTTAGAAGATTATTATAGCTGCAGTAAGTGATTTCTGAGAAAGCTGAATTTGTTTTTCTGCTGAAAACTAGATAACCCGTGTTGGGTCAGTAGTGGTGTTAATAGGAGAGCTGTGTAAATTGGAGAAAAACAAAGTGGATCGGACTGATCCACACAACACCATAACGCCCTTGTAGCCAATCAGCAATAAGGGGCGGGGCGCGTGCGCCAGCTGTTGGTTTTTGTGTGGTTGTATAGGGAGCAATAATGAAATAAACACATGCTTGTTTTTGTGTTAATTTAAACTTCAACAGTGTTCCTCAGAAATCACAAACTGCATTTTTCAGCAATGTTGTGTGGATTGTATCTCAGTCAGGGTAAATGTAGTGTGTGTGTTTTCTCTGTTAGCACCTGCTAAACTCTGTGTAAAGTGTGTTTTGTAGAGCAGCGCTGTGGAATGTTTATCTCGACTCGTTCTGTGAATGGAGCCAACAGGGCAGAAATTTACTGCAAATCAGAGCTTAGAGAAAGAGCTTAGACACACGCACACGTTCAGTGGCACAGATTCCCACCACAAACCGTGGTGTGCTTGATTCATTACAACTGTTCTTACCCATCAATCAAACACAGCTTTATCGTTTCAGGTTCATTTAAGATTTAACAGGTTAACAGGTGTTAGAAAACCGTTGTAAAGACACAAGCCCTGTGTATTTGGTGTGAATTTAATTTTTGACACTTACGTTGTGCACGTTTGACACTTACATTGTGCACGTTGTGCACCTTTGACCCTTCTCTAGGTGTATGGAGGACCCGACCTGTCAGCCCCACGACTGGCTCAGCTCTGCACCACCCGCCCTCCCAATAACCCCCTGCAGGTGGCCAGTACTGGAAACCGCATAACCGTCCGATTCGCCTCCGATAATGTTGTGAGCGGCAGGGGCTTCAACGCTACCTGGCAGGAGATCCAAGGAGGTAGAGTTTCCAAAAATGAAGGTTCTAGTTTAAGAAGTTGTACAATTTGTAGCCTCCTGCTCATAAATCTTCTGGAATTTAGGGTGCGGAGGGACTGTCACAGCCCCCAGTGGAGAAATCCATTCTCCTCAGTACCCCGGCAACTACCCTGACAACGTGGACTGCTCCTGGACCATCACAGTGGATGCAGGCCACAGAGTGTTCTTCAACTTCACTGACCTGGACATCGAAAATCACAGCTTGTGCAGTTTTGACTACGTAGCGGTGAGTAACGGATGATCTCACAAGGTCAGGCCATCCAGAGTTTCTGTCCACAGTGACGTTTTCTTCATCTGGAGCCACAAAACCATAGATGTTTTTCATCAATGCCTCAAATTCTCAAAGAGATGCTGTCACGTAAAATACGTTGCAGGAGAACTTCTAGGAGATCTATTAATGGACAGAGAATCACTTCAGTGTCTTTCTGTCTCTCTAGATCCACGATGGTCCACATGAATCTTCACCTCTCCTGGGTAAAGTGTGCGGCACCTCCAGACCTTCTCCCATAACATCAACACGGAACGTCATCCACGTTCGCTTCAGATCCGATTATTCTCAGAACCATAAAGGTTTCAGTGCCATGTTCTCAGAGGGTGCGTTCCAACACTGTTCAGGAGGTCATGTGATCTTTTTTGTTGTTTTCTCTGTCCAGCATCATAATTGCTCTTCTGATTTCCAGCTTGTGGCTCAACTGTAATAGCTGATAATGTGGGTGGAGCTATTGCGTCTCCTCGCTATCCATACAATTATCCGCCCAATCAGAACTGTAGCTGGATCATACAGGCACAGGAGCCATGTAAGTCAGCCAATCATATCCATGACTGTTAAAACATTGTTTTCTAGAATGTCTTTGTTGAAAACTTGCTTGCATTTCTTGTAATGCAGATCTTAACACTTGCTTTGTCATCCATAATGTTTTTCAGTCAATCATGTGACACTGTCCTTCACTGACTTTGAGTTGGAGATGGTGTCTGCTAACTGCTCGCATGACAGAGTGGAGATTCTGGATGGAGACAACTATGAGGCACCATCTGTTGGTAAAAACTGATCTCCTTAGAGAGATGGTCATTTTAGAAGCTCTCCAGTCCATGTTCTTGGAGGTCAATAGACCTGCATAGAACTGTTTAGCTCCAAGATGTTTCTGTCAATCCCAAAGATCTTGATTAGCTGCTTCAGGTTTGATTCATTAGGGCTGGAGCTCAGTTCTGTGGACCTTGTTGGACACCTATGAACTATACAGATATCCTAATGAGTCCATAATCTATGTTATGGAGTCTATATATAGTTCATACTATATGCTGTATGTTTAAGTGACCAATCTCAAGTCTTCAAACTTTTGTTTTTTTAAGGCCGATATTGTGGATCTGAATTACCACATCCAGTCACATCCTTTAGCAATGCCCTGGTGGTAAACTTCATCTCCGATTCTTCAGTATCTAAGAAAGGTTTCAGGGCCACATACATGGCCTCAACCTCAGGTTAGATTTCATTGTTTATTTCAAAATAACTACAAATGGGAAAACTAGTATTAGGTTTAATTCTTTACCCATTTTTCCAGGCTGTGGTGGACATCTGCTTATGGAATCAGGTGCTTTTAACAGTCCAAACTTTCCTGATGTGTACCCACCTAACGTGGAGTGTGTTTGGACCATCACCAGTTCCCCTGGAAACCGTCTCCAACTCTCCTTCATGTGAGCCAATCAGAATCAGCCTTACAAATGTTCATCATAATGTATTTACAAATGCTAATTCTTTTGTATTATGTAGTATGTTTCAGCTACAGCAGAGCACAGGCTGCAGTAATGACTACCTAGAGATTCGTGAAGGTCACTCGTCCGGAGCTCTCGTTGGCCGTTTCTGTGGTGACTCTCTTCCATCCAATTATACCTCCATAATTGGCCACGTTCTGTGGATCAAGTTTGTCTCTGACGCATCAGTGAGCGGCGCTGGATTCAGAGCAGTGTTCTCCCACCGTGAGTCTAAAAGATGGATTGCTTTATTTTGTTGTTATGTGGATCTGCTGAAAGACCTGAACGTTCATGATGTTCACCAGAAAATCCTGACTGGTAAAAAAGAAAGTAGACCCAAAAATGAAAAGCCCCATGTCATTTTTAGTAGCAACATCTGAATCAGCATCTGAACATCATTAGCAGTGCTTGTCTTCTGAAGAACATCTCATGTTTCTGAAATGTATCTGTTTTTACTTTTTCAGTGTATGGAAATGAGATCACAGGCACTTCAGGTCAGATAGCTTCACCTCTTTATCCACGCACCTACCCCAACAATGCCGACTACCGCTGGACCATCACCGTCAGCGCCGACTCCTATGTACAGATTCACTTCCTGGAAATAGATATTGAGGATCTCTTCAACTGCTATTATGACCAGCTGAAGGTCTGTGACATCAGATGACATCAAAGATTAACAAGATGCCTCACTTCCTTCACTGTGAATGAGGTCATTGTTCTCTTTCATAGATATTTGATGGACCGAACACTCATGCCTACCTGCTGGGTGAGTTTTGCGGCCTGATGCTGCCACAGCCGGTGAGAAGTTCAGGCAGCACAATGACTCTTGAGTTTAAATCTGACTCTGTGATTGGAGGAAAAGGTTTTCTCGTTGAGTGGACAGCTGTTCAAAATTCTGGTCCTTTGCCAACCATACAGCCAGGTCAGCTGAACACAGAAATAGTTTGGCTTCTACGCTCTTCTCAGTTGTTGTAAAGGTTTATTTATTTCCATTCCTGATTTTAAGGAGCGTGTGGTGGAGTTTTGATGACAGGAGACACGCCCAGATTCCTCTTCTCTCCTGATTGGCCGGCGCAATATCAACCTAACCTTAGGTGCTCATGGGTAATTCGCTCTCCCGGCTCCACCGTGGAGTTTAATCTGCTTTCTCTGGATATTGAAGACGAGGTTTCGTGTCTTTACGACAGCCTGGCCATCAGAGATGGTAAGCTTTTTATCATATGAAGTTAATTCCATATGAAATCTGTTGTTTGAGTCTGAACTTTGGTATGTTTTCTACTAAGGTGATACCAATTTATCTCCATCGATTGCCACGGTTTGCGGCCGGCAACTTCCCGGTCCTCTTCACTCAACCGGCGACTCCATGTTCCTGCGATTTACCTCTGATAGCTCCATTAGTGGAAGAGGCTTCAACGCGTCCTATTCCAAAGGTGAACAACAAGTCAATAATAAAAATTATAATGCAAAAACCATGGGAATGATGAACAGTTTTTCTCAACTTTCTCATCAGGTTGTGGAGGTTCCCTTCATGCGGACAGAGGAGTTCTAAGCTCTCCTCAGTTCCCACAGAACTACAAGCCGAACCTGAACTGCAGCTGGCATGTGATGGTCACTCCAGGATTTAGAGTGTCCGTCAACTTTCAAAGTCCCTTCCAGATTCAGGGCTTTGGCACACAGTGCAGCACAGGAGACTATCTGGAGGTGAGGGAACAGAAGAATTGTGAATTAAACTCTTGTAAAAGATCAAAGTTCATTGTAGCTGTTATGTAGGTTATTATACAGTAAATAGGTTATACAGACAAACTATTAAAATGTTTCTGTTAAAGCGCAGCTTCTGAAATCAAATAAAATATAATAATAAAATATACTTATAAAATATAAGCGTAAATAATAACAAACCATAAACTAAATGATAAAGAGAAACATCATGCCAGAGCAAAACAACAGAGTTATGAAGGACACAAATTATTAAAGCAACTGAAACAGAAATAAAATTAATATTAATCTTATATTATTATTCAAAAAGAACAATGTTGTTTCTAGATTGGTTTAAATTGTTGCTGACACTAAATTATTTTGTATTAGTTACGAAATGGACAGGATAGCAACGCCCCAAGTCTGTCAGGACGTCTCTGTGGAACCAGCCCTCCATCCATACTTCAAACCACAGACAACAACCTGTTTGTGAGCTTCATCTCTGATGCTTCCAACGAGGCCAGTGGCTTCAAACTGGTGTTTGAGGCTCACAGCTCAGGTAAATATTGCTGCCTCTCTCTCTGTTTAAAACAAAGTGTTTACAGATGTGACAGATTGCAGCTTAGATATCAGTTAATATATACAGAAAACTCCAATAACATTCATTACTTAAACAAAATGAGTAATAATTGTAAACATGTATGTGTCTCTTTTTCACCAGCTTGTGGTGGCGCCATTGAACTGAACGATGGAGATCCACCAGGATACATCACATCTCCAAACTATCCGTCAAACTACCCTCAGAACATTGACTGTGTTTGGATCATCACTGTTCCCAACGGGGAGGCGGTACAGCTGGACTTTGAGGGTGATTTTTACATCGAACCTCATTCTGGGTATGTTTACACTGAGGCATTTTGAGGCTTTATCCAGAGTTTAAATTATAGGTTTGATGTGTGTGTGTGCGACTATGAATTGAACCCTTGACTTTTATGGAGCGAACACTGTGATCTACCAGCTGAGCTACAGTAAAAATTTGTAATATTGGCGAATCTAACTATTAAAATCATCTCTCCTAGGTGTGTGTATGACTACATCGAGGTTCGTAACGGCCCAACATCAGATGCTGATTTGATTGGCCGGCTCTGTGGCAACACTCGACCATCTACCCAGCATGCAACGGGCAGCACCATGTACATTCGCTTCCGAACTGACACCAGCATCACTCACATTGGGTTCAAAGCCAAGTATTCCATTGGTAATTCACATTTAATCATTAAAACACACAAATCCTAAACGTAAGTCTTGTTCTCATTATCTCAATGGCTTCTTCCTCTTCATAGCTACATGCGGAGGCACCTACATCGGTCAGAGTGGAGTGATCAGAAGTCCAGGTTATCCGGACTCAAACTATCCGGATAACTCCAACTGTGAATGGTACCTGGAGGGACCCACGGGTCACTACCTGACCTTTACGTTCAGTGCTCTGGACCTGCAGAGCTCACCTGACTGCACTAACGACTACGTAGAAATCCGTGAATACAATGCCTCAGGTCTGAACCCTCCAGCATGTTATTGATTTATTATTAATAGCTTTAATATGTGTGGCTTTCATGATATTTATAGTTAATTTTGTAGCTATATTGTCATCTTCATCATATTATTATTTATTTATTTATAACTAAGAAACTAAAATACTCTTTCCATTGGTGTAACATTGGCATTTGAGGCTACAGTTCCATCGTACAGCTCAGTAATCAAAGCTTTGTCTTATTCCAGGTCGTCTGTTGGGGAAACACTGTGGAAACAGTCTGCCGGCTCCCATGGACACTGGAGACAGTTTCGCCTTTGTGAAGTTTGTCAGCGATGGCAGTGAAAACAGAGCAGGGTTCAGCCTGTCGTTTGAAGCCAGCGTTGAAGGCAAGTACCATGTCATCTTGGGTTAGCGTCCTGTTGGGTTAGTTATAGTTAAACCACTTAGGTTAGGCTGGCAAGCTACATAACTTGGATAGAAGCTTTGGCGTAACTGCTCTGTTGGTTGTAGAAAGGTTGTAGAATGACATTGTTCCTCTTACAGAGTGTGGTGGAGATCTGAATGCACCGTTTGGAACCATATCATCTCCCAACTACCCAAATCTGTACCCCCACAGCCGAATATGTCGCTGGAGAATCACTGTTCCTCAAGATCGAAGGGTCACTCTCACCATCAACGACTTGAGGCTGGAGGACCACAGCACCTGCCTGTTTGACTTTGTAGAGGTGAGCTCATTGATTCTTTCATGCAATCAGAACATTGTATAGATGTCTTTATTTGCTAAAAGCTGTAACATTAGCATGTATGAGGGAATCAAAACTTTGTGTTGCTTCTTTGGCATGTAGGTTCAAAATGGCCTTGGGCCCAATTCGCCTCGATTGGACCGTTTATGTGGAACGGTGCCCGCTGGTACCCAAATTAAATCTTCTGGAAATACCATGACTGTCATTTTTGCCACGGATTCATCAGTGTCTAACGGTGGGTTCACGGCAGATTACTCCTCAGATGAAGCAGCAGGTGAGAACTTCCATAACTCAAAGTGTAGTTTAAAGAAGACTTTTAGTCTGTACCAATCCGGACCCTGATCTGATTTATAAATCCCTCTGTTTTGGTAGTTTGTGGTGGAGTCCTTACAGAACCTGGCAACTTCACCTCGCCGGACTTTGGCACTGGAAACTACAGCAACAACCTGAACTGCGAGTGGTTGATCCAGAACCCACAGCACGTGAATTCCTCCATCGTGGTGTTTATAGATCAGCTCCATCTAGAACATCACCAAACCTGCGAGTGGGACTATCTGGAGTTCAGACTGGGTGAGGGTTATAGCGCTCCCTGACACACTGAAGGAGACGGACTCAAACTAGACAACTGAAACAGTTACTGTTTCAACCCGTTATGTCTGTTTTTCTCATGCAGGTGATATGAGCGGAGAGCTCCTGGCCCGTTTTTGTGGTCAGTCCGCTCCTACGATCCCCATAGTGGTGTTTACCCCTGAACTGTGGGTTCACTTCCTGTCGGATGAGGCTGTGGTTGACTTGGGCTTTAAAGTCACATATTACTTTTCAGGTAACGTCAATCGTTTGGTGACTCTAAACACAGATTTTAAAGTTGTAACTGTTAAAAACATAAAATTCAAGTTACATTACGTTCATTATGTATGTTGAAGTTAAAATGATGGCAAAATTAGATAAGAATGTAAAATTGGACCGAAAGCTCAGATTAAAGCTTAGAAGGTTTATTGTTTAGCTCTTTAAAAGTCCACATAACTCAACCGACCCAACTGGTTTTCTTTAGAGTGTGGAGGTTTACAGAGCGGAGACGGTGGTGTCATTTCTAGCCCTGGATATCCCAACCAATACCCCAGTCCCAGCCGCTGTGCTTGGCTTCTTGAAGCCCCTGAGGGCCACACGATCACTGTAAGGGCCCCCAACACTCACCACAGCGGCACACCTCCTGTTTGTTCTTCAGTCTAAAACACTTCTAACATGTTTCTTGTCTAGCTCACTTTTACGTACTTTGAAGTGGAGCAGCACAGCCAATGCGGCTGGGACTCGGTCACTATCTTCAACGGAGGCTCTCCGGGTGCCCCCATGATTGGTCAGTACTGTGGAAACAACTCTCCTGGAACGGTCCAATCAGGCTCCAACAAGTTAGCTTTGGTGTTTCTAGCGGATCATGTGGTGTCCAAAGGAGGATTTATTGCCACCTGGTCGACGGACTCATCAGGTATACACAGTGTCATTTAACCAAGCAGAACATGTCTAGAAGACATGTAGATGTCTTCTATGTAGACGCCTACTTTGGAAGGTATATTTACGAGTTTTTCTGTGTCATTTCAGGGTGTGGAGGAATCATTCATGCTGATACGGGCACCATCAAATCTCCAAACTATCCTCAGAATTTCCCAACCAACACTCAGTGTTCCTGGACCATCATAGCTCATGATGGAAACCATCTGGAAATGGGCTTTGCTAGTGACTTCCAGATTCCAGACTCTAGTGGACAGTGTCAGAGCAGTTACATCAAGGTAAACAAATGATCATTAGAACCATCTCAGCCTGATAGTCTCAGTTGTGTGTGTCTGGGTTAACATTGAGTTGTGTGTCTGACAGGTGTGGTCCGACAGTGTAGAGAACAATGAGAATCTGTTGGTCACTGGTTGCGGTACCACAGCCCCTGCTGAGGTCGTTGCTCCCCGAAATGTTATTAAAGCTCGTTTCCAGTCCACAGAAACTCCCGGCAAAGGATTTTCTGCCACGTTCTACACCAGTGCGTATCTCATGGATGTAAGATGAGTTCTGCCTTACAGTTGATTCCCACTGATTTTATAATTCCTGTTTCACTTCTGCTTATAGGATGTGGAGCAAATTTTACTGGCACAACCGGCCGTGTGGTGTCTCCAAACTACCCAGACCACTACCCAGATAATTCTAATTGTAATTACATCATCGACGCTGGAGACCAGGCTGTAGTTGTCCTCACATTTAAGAGTTTCCAGTTAGAGGGTATGTGCTTTCTCAAACTCATTATTATATCACAAGTGATCTCGCTGTTGTGAATGACCACGTCTTCCATCTGTTGGTTCCAGCTCACTCCACGTGTGTCTATGATGGTGTGAAGATCTACAGTGGTTCCTCAGCCAGCGGCAGTCCACTGGCGACTCTTTGTGGAAACACCATCCCAGGCGTCTTCTCCACATTTGGACCGATGCTTGTTAACTTCTACTCTGACAGCATCATTAATGACAACGGCTTCCTGGCTGAATACAGAACAATGCGTAAGCACCAGCTACACAAAACGTAATGTATAGTATAGTTATATATGCTGACCACAGAACATGTACTGGTGTTGGTGTGGGTATTGATGTATGCTGAAGTGGGTGTGGCTTTAAGGTGTGTCTTGGATGTTGGTGGGCGTGGTTTTGGATGTGTTGTTTGAGTGTAGGTGTGCTGAGTTAGTTTGGGTTGTTTATGACAGCAGTAATTTAGATCTGATTCACTGAGCCCAGAAATGTGGAATGACTGGAATTAGAGGACGCTGCGCTTTTAAACAATACGAGGGATTTGAGGGAAATATGCAAATGTACGTGAGAATTCCAGTGTAGATTCTACCGCCCACAATCAAACTCTCGCTGTAAATGAACTGCTCATGTGGTCCAATATAAATGCAGACTGAAGTTCTCAACAGACTTCCTGAGTTGCTATTAAATGTAAAAACAGCTAAACGTTTTTTGGAGAACAATTCTCAGTCTCCAATACAACTCGCGTCCCCTGGGAATCAAACCCACAACCTTTGAACTGCTAGTGCAACGCATAAACTTTTAGTTCCAGGATGCAAAAGTTGAATGTTATGGGTCTGATCAGTAAATGATGAGTGTTTTTTTTGTGTGTGTGTTTAACAGCATGCGGCGGGGTGTTTAATGCGACTTCTGCCACAATCTCCAGTCCTGCACACTCCATCATCAACTACCTTCACAACATCAACTGCACGTATCACATTTCTCTCAGCAACAACCGCATTGTTGAGCTCAAGTGAGTTTTTACACTAATCGTGATTTAACACACACTTCTGTTCAGTTATCCTCAAAAACACCAGCCATTATTTAAGATTTATATGATAATAATTTTCACTAAACACAGATGCTTACCAATGTTCTGTGAATGTATTTAACATTGTTTTGAGTCTTGTGTTCGTGTTTAAAGTTTGACATTAAAACTAAAGGACAAATGAGACACAATCTGTGATGATTCCTAAAAAGAAATTGTTTAACTTTTTTAAGAAATGTGTACTGTTGCACAAATTCTTGTTTATACCTTTCATTCCACACTTACTGTTTCACAGTAAGTTTCACAGAATCAGATCTGAGTTTTCCAGCACATGCTGCTCTGTTATCTCCTGTCAGAGACAGATGCTCTGAGAAAAGCAATGCTAGTATTGATCTTCTCTCGTTTCTTTTGTGTGGTTAACCCCACTTAGATCTGGTGCCACTTCCTTTCATCCATCATCCAATCCCTGGGGCTTTCTTTAAAAGAAGCCCCTCACCCATGAGTGTTCCTCAGTTTCTGAAGAACCAGATTGTTCTTCATGGCTCTAAAGGTTTTAATTGTGACTGCATTCACTAATTTATCTCCTGTGTCCTAAAGGTTCAACTCTTTCAGTCTGGAAGCCTCCTCAAACTGCCGCTATGATTACGTGGCTGTGTATGATGGAGAGAACTCTCTCGCCCCTCTGATGGGGAAGTTCTGCGGACAGGAACTTCCTCCCGATCTCAGGTCCTCGTCCAATCAGATGTTTCTCGAGTTCGTGACGGATGCATCAATCGCAGCAGCAGGTTGGAGAGCAACATACAGAGAGACTTTAGGTAGGGTCTCCATCTTCTCATCTTTTTTGAAGAACATCTGTCAAATTCCTGGTGCTGAGTTCTGATCTGACCTTGTTTCTTTGTGGTTCTTACTGGAAAAAACAAAGAATCTGGAGATGACTGCATAGTCACATACAAAGATCTCTTTGAGAGCTAAACAAAGAGTTCAGAGGTCATAAACAATGATCTTTGTGAAAGCTTTAATGCGTCTGATGTACCAGTCACTTCAAGATGACCAGACTCCTTGTGAAGTGTTTTCTAGTCTGTTTACGGGGGTGCAAAAAATAGCACCCAGTCCTACAACAACCGCTTTTGTGTTTTTAACAATAGAACTCATTCAGTCCATAGAAGTCACAAATAATTCTCCACTGACCAGCTTTGCTTTATACTTAGTAAAGTTTAAAGTTAGTAAAGTTAGTAAAGTGTTTTTGTAGTTGATTAGTAAATGAAGACAATATTTCTGCCTGAAAGTATCACTTCTTAAATGTGTCAGTTTCAGCTGTAGTTTTAAAGACTTTGGCGAGATTGTTTTTATCAAATGCAAAAGAATTGGTCATTGAGAAATCTTACATTAGAATGAATATTGTGTGGGAGATTCTCTCTTTATTTGATAGTATTGAGGTTTTAGTAGTTTTAGGTTTTCCGTTTTTCTGTGCTGTACTGCCACCTTCAGGTGGTTTGTGGAATTATTTTGGAATTCTCTCATTCTCTCTCTCTGTTTTTTCCTCTCCATGATCTCCTCCAGGTCCACAGCAGGGCTGT
Organism: Yasuhikotakia modesta; assembly: GCA_036877545.1. Classification (NCBI taxonomy): domain Eukaryota; kingdom Metazoa; phylum Chordata; class Actinopteri; order Cypriniformes; family Botiidae; genus Yasuhikotakia; species Yasuhikotakia modesta. The sequence goes on along the minus strand of JBAJNP010000794.1, from coordinate 19,575 downwards.
GGTGGCTTCCTGTCTTCTCCCACTGGAATGTTTGGTTCTCCTGACATTAACATGGATGGACTGTATGAGCCACGTCTGGACTGTAGGTGGATCATCTCTGTGGAGACTAATAAAGCCATTAACCTCACGTTCACCACGTTTGAGCTTGAAGCTCCCTCTGGAACCATCTGCAGATACGACTACATTAAGGTATCAACAGTCAAAATATGGTGAACCATGGTAAACACAAATTAACCACGGTTTGTCACGACCACCGCAGCATAACTGTTGTGTTAGTAGTAAAACTGTGGTCACTAAAACGTTTTACTGAGGAAAAACATCATTAGTTTTCATAAGCACTAACTAGACGTCTTTCCCGCTGTAGATCTATGATGGTGACAGCGACAACTACCCGTTGGTTGGGACGTTCTGTGGAAATGTGGTTCCAGCTCCTTTCATCTCCTCCAGTAACTTCCTGACCGCGCACTTCATCTCGGACGGGGTCGTGCAGCGGCGCGGCTTCAATGCCACTTATGTGACCGTCGACAGTAAGACAAACCTTAAAGCAGTGATTCTTCTGAGAACTTCTGGGTTGATGTTCAGAACTAAACCAGCGATACATTCTGAATGATTTTGCATCTCTTTAGGTCTTTGTGGAGGAACATTTAATGCTACAGGATCAGCTCAGACCATCACGTCTCCGTTTTTCCCCAACCCGTACCCGCCCCTCACCTCCTGCCGCTGGGTTCTGGACGCTCCATCTCAGGAGGCCGTGAAGATCACCGTTCAAGAGTTCCAGCTTCAGTCCAGCCAGAGCTGCACCAGTAACTACCTGGAGTTTAAGGACTTCCCTGTGGTGAGACCTCATCACACGCCACTCAAACCACAGACTCACACAGTCTTCCTGCTGCAGTAACGCTTCTACAATCACTGAAAGATTTGTGTGTTTCTCTCAGGGGGATTATGGACAGGCTCATAAGTTCTGCGCTTCTGATTCACACGTACCAGATTTCTACAGTTACGGCCGCACAATGCACATCACCTTCAAATCAGACGCTTTCCAGAGCGGTAACGGGTTCAGTCTGACCTATCAGGTTGCAGGTGAGTTCTTTCCCCGCGACTGCAGAAGATTTTCCTTCATCTTGCTGTGATGTTGTCAGTGTGTGTGTTTTATTTCTGCAGGTTGTAGTCGAGTGTACGAGCAGGAATACGGCTACCTGAAGAGTCCTGGCTGGCCTGAAATTTATCCCCATAATCTGGAATGTAACATCGTACTGCAGGCCCCCCAGAACAGCTCCATCTCCCTGTTCTTCACCAGTTTCGATGTGGAGAGTCACCCATCCTGTAACTTTGACTACCTGGAGGTGAGTGCTGAAGTAAACGTGCACTAAAAATAAAATTAGCCACTAAATCACTCGCTTTCAAACCGTAGATGTATATGACTTTATTCTTTCAGCCAAACAGAATGAGTTATTTTTCATAATATCCTGGCCCCTCACAGCTCTATAATGGCAGCAAATAGTGCCTGAGATTTTGAGACTCCAAAAACCACATCCATCCATCCATCATAAAAGTAAAACCCGTCTGAGAAACGATATGTATTGAAACAGCTCTGATGTCTGTCTTGCGCTTTAGATAAGAAATGGAAGTACTGCCTCGTCACCGTTGTTGGGAAAACACTGCGGAAGCGCGTTGCCCAATCCCGTATTCCCAGGAACCAACCAGCTCTTCCTGCATTTCAAGAGCGACTTTGTCACCTCCCGCAACGGCTTCGAGATCACGTGGACGTCGTCTCCTCAGGGTAAGAGCTTGTGTCTCATGACGCCGGTCAGTCTCACGCTGCAGAAAGCATGAGGTGGTTCTGCCGTGTTTGTTGTGCAGGTTGTGGAGGTGTGTTGTATGGAGACCACGGCTCCTTCACCAGTCCAAACTACCCCGGCACTTACCCCAACGGCACCGCCTGTGAGTGGGGCATCAGAGCCCCTAGTGGACGTGTTGTTACGGTGACGTTCAACCAGATCAGCATCGACGACCCAGGAGACTGTCAGAATAATTACCTGAAGCTGTACGACGGACCTGACGCCGCTTCTCCTGCGGTTGGGCCTTACTGTGGACTGGTATGTATGAACCGGTGCTGTGGTTTCAGAACCAGGTCAATGCTGTTAATTAACATCTGTGCTTGTAAGGCATGCAGGTGTTGCTAATGCTTGGGTTCAGGGGTTTTGAACCCTTTATGCACTTTATGGCATTGCTGTTTGGTTGCTAAGGTGTTCTAAGTGGCAACCAATCAACAAACAATCACATTTAGAGTTCTAGATTTCTGATGTCATTTTTCTGGATGTCTGCTGATCTGATTCGTTTCATGTTTTTGCCCTTCTGCAGGAGACGAATATTGCCCCCTTCAGAGCCTCATCAAACCTGGTGTTTGTGCAGTTTTCTGCCCAGGCTGCTGTTCTTCCATCTGGGTTCAGACTGACGTGGGCCAGCTGAGAACAGACTAACACACACACACACACACTTAGCAATCATGTAAACAGTCAAATTCAGTGACATATCGACCGACAAATCGAACAATGTAATTTGAAGCACCGTTTGTAGATAATTGTTTAAATAATGAGTTTATGTATGTATATTTGAGGTCAAAATAAAGATTTGTGTACTGTACTTCAGTCTCAGTCCAAATCCTAAAACAGATCTTATCAGTCATCCAAATTAGAAGACAATTCAAACAAAAATCTCGGAAGCGTAAGCATTTTATTTTGAGTCGTGTTTGTTGTAGCATCTAATACAGACGTCACAGTCTGGAATTCTCAGCTCCACACTTCTGCTAGCAGTTTATCCAAACCACAGCCTGACACCTCCAAACCAGAGGCATCACTCGGCACACACAGGAAGTAGCTGAGGAAGAAAATATCAGACACGGATCATTTGGAGGGAGATAAAAACTGTCTGATGCTGATGGACACTAATGAGTCTCTACAGTGAGAAAGTTCTCACTTGTTGCCACAGTTAGAGAGAAAGACAGTAAACATTGTGTATCATCTTTTCTCCAGGTCAAGAAAACACTATAAGCAAAGAACATTTCTGAGCTGTTATTAAAGCATTAATATTTTCTGTCTTTTCAAATGCAAACAAAACGCAAAACAGTTTCTTGTAGTATTAATGCAAACCATTAATATTTTCTTGCATTTGTTTCATTATTATTACTATTGAAAATTAATTATTATTAATTATTATTGATAATTAATGCTTAAGTGTTTTCATTTTTACATGATGCATTTTTGCACCAATACCCATTTTAGGACATCTGCCCTGCCAGATAAAATATAACAGTGGTAAAAATACATAGAGAAACATTCTGGAAGCTTGTGTTCAGTAATGTGTTGGTTTATTCCACACTTGTGCTTCACTGAAGTTCCTCAGGCCCATAATTTGAGAACAGCTCATAAATCAGAGAGCAGAACAGTCACAGTGACGCCTCACTGTCCTCATGCTGTGTTTTTACTTCATTTATGAACGTGTGTAAATAAACACAGATCAGTGATTGTATCCGCACTCGTTTTTGGCTTCTGGCTGAGGTGCTGGTTAACGATTTAACAACATCAACAAACCGTGACCCTGGAATTCAGAACTAACTTTCTGCAAAACAAAGTTCAAGCAATGCTGAGGCCTCTGTTGCCACGCGCCAAATATAATCAAGACTTTAAATGTAGCCTCTGCTTTTAGCCACTCACAGAAATAATCAACCAGCAGGAGCTCGGGAGAGAAGGAGAACGAGCTAGAACCCACACAGAACAAGATACCCAACTGGAACCCATCCAAAGACGACGAGACGTGTGGATTTGTTTTGCATGCAGGAGGGAAACAGGAACAACTGGAGTTGCAGACGACAAAACAATGTGTCTTTCCTGGAAGGTAGGTTTTAACATTCAGGGTGGTAAACATCATCTGTCCCTATAACACACCTGCTAAATAAACGTCTCTTGTGTTGGAAATGCTCATTTTAGTGACATTATACCACTAAATAAGACTAGATGTGATTTATTACCTGTTTCAAGGTTCTTCCAACTTTAATCTTTAGTTATGATGAACATAAAGAAAACTTTGAGAAAATATCACAGCAGAATTAAGTTTTTGCATTTAAAGTTTCACATGATCATGTGAAAAACAACATTTTTAACAAATGTTTGAAATGAAACAAAAATAATGTTTTAATAACCTCCGCAATTTTGTGTTTGACATTCATTCCACAATAAAATTATTACCTTTATTATTTACTTTTGAGGTATTGTTGCAATAATAATAACATTTATCCCCAGAATCAGACTAATATACAGACCTGTGATATGACATTATATTGACATCAGAAGTTTATAATATATAATATTATAATATAATATATAAGTATTAATAAGTTTATAATATAACTCAGTTATATTAACTTTATAACAACGTTGCCATAGTAATACAGTAATACACGCTTTACGAACAACATCTTTTCTCCTATTGGACGAGCGACGCCCAGCGGTGACGCGTCGCGTTTCCTCATTGGATACGCGTTTTTCATTTTTCATCGATGTTGCGTCTGATTGGACAGCGGAACGTCAACCTACCGTAACCTTTTATGGAAGGAGTTCGCGGACTTTCAGGCGCTCCGTCGACTTCCGGTCTGTATTAAACATCAGTTTTCACAGCCCGAGGGTCTTTAATCTTTATCCCGCCGTGAGTGTTTGACCTAAAAGCACCTGAATCGGTATTACAGTGAGTCAGGATCAGAGTTTCCTCGCATGTTTCATCCGTTCATGTTTCCTGCAGGAAATGTCCAAATCCCTGAAGAAGATCGTGGAGGAGAGTCGGGAGAAGAGTCCGCCGGAGGTGGACATGTGTGACAGGGGGATAACGAACCTGCTGGACGTCCCTGGACTCTGTGAGTCTGTAAACGGGGCTTTAATCGGGACATTTGTCCGCTTTGTTTACGCTGTAAATACGTGGCGTCGTGTTTGCGTGACGTCAGGCAGAGATTGGGTGACGTCATTATGCACGCTTGTGTTGTGTTGTTGTGTTTTGCAGTCACCCTGTCCAACATCACCCAGCTGGTCCTGAGCCACAACAAGCTGCCCGGTAAGTTCATGATCTCTGTGAAGTTATGACATCAGATCAGTGACGTCAGCTCAGTATTTAAGGTAGTTCTTTAAATAAATGAGTTAATGGGACTTAAAAATGAACTTTATAAAAACTGAACATGAACAATTTTGGATTTGAAATAGGTGGAGGTTTGCAGTGCAGATTGTTTAAATGTTGAATTGTACATTTGTGTAGTTTACAGTGTTTGTCATTTTATTAAACTACATATCAACTATATATATATATATATATATATATGTTAAAGGCTGGTGTGGTTTTACCTGGATATTTTATATTCCAGAGGGCTGCAGGTGGAGTCTGGTTAACCCCACTAGATGGCTGTCTTGTCATTGTTAATCGCACTCAATCTGAGTTTAGCTTCTGCTCAGGTTAAGTCAAACATAAAGACATTTGCATTGAATACATTTTGCTTTTAATTGCTGCAAGACGTTTGTGCATTTAAAGTTTGTCTGGGAATTATGTGTCAATTGCATTAATGCATTTGTCAGATTGGAGTTTGAAGATTTCGGCACATAATCTCAGTTCACAGTAACGGCTCGGAGCTGCGTTCAGTCCCATCTGATGGTTGTGTTTGCTCAGGGATTTGTGTTGTTTTTAATCTCCATGCAGATGTCAGTGTGATACGCACATTTCTGTCAGGTGTGTCTGTAGTCACGATCAAAGCGCTGTAACACGATTTAACACGATTTATGAGCAGATTTTAAGATGAGCAAATGATTAATGCCATTATTTAATGCTTGTCTCTTGATACCAGATACTAAATGATGGAGAAAATGAAACTTTAGGATGTGTAGTGGTTAACAAAAGAGAACTTGAGTTTTTTTACAATCTGCATTACAAGATTTTATTATAATTATTAGTTGTCATTAATGTGTTTAACTGAAGTTAACACAAGAAATTCAATAATTCATAACACAGTAATTCCATGTCTTTTCCAGAAACATTTTATGTTGCACTGGTTGAAAGTCTCTTTGCATTTTGTTAGGAAGTGGTGTAAATATGTTTATATATCTTTTAAATGTTCATGCAGTCATAGGCTGTCCTACTTGTCTGTCAAACTATGTGTTGGAAGAGGCGTGGCTTTGGAGAGCGATTTAATCAGTGGGCGGGATCTGTTTTTAAAGCTAGCTTGTTATTTCTAGCCTTACTGATATCACCTCCCCTACCGTTAACAATAACACACGAGAATAACACGCTGTCAGAACCAGCATATGTTGCAGAGAGCACTTTATCTGTGTTCAGACTCTAGTTACAGTTAAAATATAAACAACAGACACAGGCCACAGACTGTGGTTCAGCTTATATAATGCATGTAGAGTGACGGTTTGAGTTTTCCTGATTATCTCTGTATTTCCCGCTTTTCCTCTCCTGTGTCCGCGGGTCGGCTCTCCTCCTGCTGGTGTAAAGAGCAGAGACAGGGAAACTGCGTCTTTTGAACTTTTCAGGGCAGTCAGGAACTACAGTGACATTTGGAGCCTTTCATTAGCAGCTGGTGAGTAAAGCAGGGCTCTGGTTCGGCCGGGCACTAGATCAGGTAATGAGACAGTGAAATGAGCAAACCTTTCTCTTCTATATAGCCATATATACTCTCTGCTCTATTATACAACCTGTCCTGCCTGCTATAGATTCACCACTGCTTCCAAACGTACACGTACTCTTAAATTGTGTACGTTATTCTGCTCACAATCAGCTCGTTTCTGCACGCGATAAAACTCTGTGTTTTAAAAACTTTATTGTCTGTTTGTGTCGATCTGAGAAGGTCTTCAGGCTCGATTGTGAGACCACATCCCGGTTCTGTGACATGGGCGTAAGGTTTATTGTTCTGCAGTCCATACGCACAGTTACAGCACAGAGACAGAACATAAATTGTGTTTCAAGCATCTTTTTAGGTCAAAGCACCAGTGCAGAAATGGGAAGTTTGTATGAGAAAGACAAATTCATAGGATACATAAAGTGTTTTGGTTCATTTCTACAGCTAACATATATTAAATTTAATATGTTTATTACCACACATGATGAGCTTTGTTTGTATGGCAAGCATCAATGTTTTTAAAGCTTGTATTGGAGGATTTGAATAAACCTGTAACCTTAATTGCTAATTTTTGTGCCCTAATTAACAGCCAGTTAATTGTCCTGGATGATGTATTGTGTCTCTTTAAATGGACAGACATGATGTACGGATCCTGTTAAGCGTTAATGAAGGTTTTATTTGGAAAGCTTCTTTAAAACCACACATGCATCTGTGAGGTTTTCCGTTGTGGATCGGCGTGACGGAGGATCATTTGTTCCCGGTGTTGTGAGGAGGCTGGCTGGGGCTGATCTCTCTGGAGGTATTCATGTCATGCTGTTTGTGTAAAACCCTCTCACCTCCCTTCCTCCGTAATGAGGGGCCATTGATCAGCCAGTAATCGGATAGAGCTCCTGTTCAGCCCATCGATCTCTGTCGGCTGCAGAACGAGGCAGAGTGGCCTTGTGGGAGGGGCGGGCGCTACTGATCTGTTATGCTAAGGCCTCCATCATTAAAATGTCAAATCTATTGCTGTGGGAGTGACCCATAATTGAGCCATCAAAGACGGAACGTCTGTTCACTGACTCTGATAATTAGCCGTTAAACCTCAGCAGGTCAACAGAGAGACTTCAGTGTCTGTTTGTTAGACCTCGTCCCTCATCAGACATCATCAGACCTCGTCCCTCGTCAGACATCATCAGACCTCGTCCCTCGTCAGACATCATCAGACCTCGTCCCTCGTCAGACCTTGTACCTCATCAGATCTGTGTTTAGGAACGCTTTACCTACAAGATTGTTTTGGTGATTATAGTCAGTTGAAATGCTTTGATTGATGTAAGACTGATGACATGCTTTCTCTATTTCTCTCTCTCTCTCTCTCTCTCTCTCTCTCTCTCCAGCTGTGCCCCCCAACGTTGCGGACCTGAAGAACTTAGAGGTGCTGAACATGTTCAACAACCAGATTGAGGAGCTCCCAACACAGATTAGTAGCCTTCAAAAGCTCAAACATCTGAACCTTGGGTTAGTTTTCTTGTCTTTCATCTTGTCTATTTCCTCCTCACGTCTCCACCTTCATTTCTCCTCCAGTTCTCCTGAAGGTTTTGTTTAGCATGAATTGCTAGGTTAGCATGAATTGTTAGGATAGTACAGAAGACAGCAGCATCTAGTCTGTGTTCCTAACCGAAACCATCTTCTCACGCTCGCCACATCTGCTTTGGTTAAACAGAGCTGTAGGTAGTTTCACTTTCTTTAGAACCCACCTGAACAGCACCCTGAGGGTTCTCCGTCTCTCCTGAGGGAGGAGCCTCGCCAATGTCACGCAGGATTAAATCGCTGCACAATCTGCCCTGCGTCTGACTCCGCACATTTCTATCGATTTCCTGTCAGACGCACCATTTCTGCACATAATCTGGGAAACATAAGCTGGGTGGTTGTATTCTAGACTGCGACTCTGACTCAGATATGTGTTTGTGTGTGTGTGCATGTGTGTGTGTGTGTGTTTGTGTGTGTAAGACCACCTGCCTTCCTGATCTCATTTGTCAGAACAATCCCCCCTTCTTGTGTAATTGCTTCACAAACCTGTGCTGGGATCAATTTGTTTGTTTCTTTTAAAACTGTTGCTTAAGTTTGGGTGTCTGCAGTGCAGCTCAGTGTCATCTGAAAGAAACACAGGAAGGACAGACACCAGACAGACAGTAGACGCTTAAATTACAAGAGTTAATCAACATCTGATTTGGGTGCCCATCTCTCTCTTTCTCTCCCTCTCTCCCCCCCTCTCTCTTTCTCTTTCTCTCTCTCTCTTTCTCTCTCTCTCTCTCTCTCTCTCTCTCTCTCGCTCTTTCTTTTCTATTTCCTCTGTCTCTCTCTATCTTTCTGTCTCTCTCTCCCTCTCACTCGTTCTCTCTTTGTCTGTTATACTCACATTGTTNGCTCTTTCTTTTCTATTTCCTCTGTCTCTCTCTATCTTTCTGTCTCTCTGTCTCTTTGTCTCTCTCTCCCTCTCACTCGTTCTCTCTTTGTCTGTTATACTCACATTGTTGGACACCTTGAGGGCTTCTAATATTAAAACCACGTTCTTCCGTGTTTTCTAGTCGAACTCTAATCTTTAACCGTTCACGCTGTGGTAAGATTTAAACGACTGTAAGCAGCACAGATGTTTTGATAGTGATCAACAGGGATTATCAGGTGAACATAAAACTCTGAAATCAGGCCAAAAAAATAAGGTGTGTCTCAGATTTGTGTAAAACTGAATGGATGTGTTTCATTGCTGTGTGTTTGTCTGTGTGTTTAGGATGAACAGGTTGAGCACACTTCCGAGGGGGTTCGGATCTCTTCCAGCCCTGGAAGTTCTGGACCTCACATACAACAACCTGAACGAGACCTCACTGCCCGGAAACTTCTTTTACCTCAGTGAGTCAAACACAAACACACACACACGCTTGTTATTAACCTGTAACTTAACGACTGACCGTGGACCATTTTCACGTATATTTCACATTAAATTGACCAGAACTTTTGAAAATTACTGGCTCGGTTTTAATTGGCTGGAATTTGAGATAGTTAAGGTACATTTGAGGCTAAATAATCCCAGATATTGCCAGTTTGGTTAAGTTTGCCAGGTTAGTGGCATCATACTGCATCTAAATTTAAGGCACATTAGACAAAATTCTTCTGAGAAGACAATTTTGCACAAAGGTCTGGTAGCCAAAATGAACTTAGATATGGACCAGTCCTCTGCCAGACGTCTCATTAACCATATGCAAACATAACAGTTTAAAAACTTCATCATCTTCGTAACCTTCATCAGTCCAATCAGCTGATTTTGTCAGAGCTTTGCTGATGAGCGGGACACTAATAACCTGTTATTTTAATGGCAGACACATAATGAAAGCAGCAACTTAACATTAATCAGGGTCTCTGGTCTCTAACCCACATGAGCTGTTTGGAGTGGCTGCCATATTGATCTCAAAAGCCAGTTGAAATTGATGCCTATTGTATCAAGCCAATCAGAGCATTGCATGAAAAGGAAGAGGGTGTGGCCTATTCTTACCACTTCCATAATGGCGGCTTAGTGGTGTGTTTTTTTACTGAAAAAGTGCGTTTGTTTATTTGCCTGTTTAATTGTTTATTGTTGCCGTGTGCGCATTGATTTGTTGTGGTTGTGTGCCGTGTGTGCGTTGTTACCCGTTGTTTGTTATTTGTTGATATTTCATGTGTGCAGAAGATTGTAGCCATGCTGTATCAATCACAGATGACTGTCTCTATTGATCAGTGGGTGCAATACTCCAGAAACTCTCTCTCTCTCTCTCTCTCTCTCGCAGCCACCCTGCGTGCTCTCTATCTCAGCGACAACGATTTTGAGATTTTGCCCCCAGACGTTGGCAAGCTGGCCAAGCTACAGATAGTGAGTAATTTATCTAAATTCCCTCTGAAATCAATTGCTTCTGTGGCTGCGCTGTGTGTGTTGGGTTTATTCTCAGCGGCGTGTGTTTTTATCAGACGCTGTGAGAGGTGATTCACTGTCTGATCTTCACTGCTGTTCTCAGATCAGACACGGCCGTCACAGTCACATACAACAAACACAACTTTCATTTCAGCTGTGTTTGTGTTTTTACATTTTGTGCATTTCACACTTTTATTCACACTATGAATCACAGCACATTCAGTTTAGAGATTTTATCAGCATGTGTTGCTGGGAATTGAACACACAACCATTGCATTTGTAACATGATTCTCTAACAATTGAGCTACTAATGGCAAAAATGTTTTTGTACATATGAGGTCTTGATTTTATGACTTAATGGGAAATGTTGGCGATTAGACAGGATTTGAGTTTTTGGTTGTTGCTCTCATGTTCAATTGTTCTCTCTTTCTTTTAGCTGAGTTTGAGGGACAATGACCTCATCTCTCTGCCCAAAGAGATCGGAGATCTAGCCCAGCTGAAGGAACTTCATATTCAAGGGAACAGGCTGACTGTACTGCCTCCAGAACTTGGTAAGTCAATTAGTTGTGTGTGCCTGACATGTGCCTGGGTTAGCCAATCAAATCCCTCGCCCTAAAACTGAAGGACAGTCATTGGTGGATAAGAATGCAAACTAAAGAAAGTGAACTGCATACCCACTGCAACTGCAAAAAAGTTTTAGACCAGACATGGCTGTAGCCGGACACTGTGATTGGCTGTGAATAGGTTGCCTCTTCTCTGATTGGCCGAAAACTCACGGGGGAAACTACACCTCACTGACCAACAGAGTGTTTCAGCTGGGGGTCAACGGTGGTCAAACTGCTCTCTGCCTGAATGCGTTCACACACACACACACACCAGTACTGACTCCTTCTCTGACAGCAGTTCTTCTTCCTGTCTGGTTAAATTGTAACAGTTTATTCTGTGATGCATTCTAGTGGATCAGTATACAAGCATTATGTCAACATTCACCTTTAGTGTCACAAACATGTCCTCCAAAACAAGTGTTGTGCTTCACCACTCAACACACACATCACATCATTCAAATCTTTTCCTCCTCTCTCTCTCTCTGAAACCCAGCCCCCAGCAACACCCTAGCAACCACTCACCCTAGCATTGGTTTGAGGACTAGGGCACATGGTGTTTGTTCCCATTCGTGTTTGTGAGTGAGTGTGCATGTGTGAGTAAGTGTGTGCATGTGAGTGTGTGTTTGTGAGTGTGTGTAAATGTGTTTCCATAAGTGTGTGTGTGTGTAAATGTTTTTCTGTGAGTGTGTGTGAGTGTGTTTTATGAGAGAGTGTGTGTGTGTGTGTGAATGTGTTTCTGTGAGTGAGTTTGTGTGTGTTTTATGAGAGAGTGTGTGTGTGTGTTTCTGTGAGTGAGTGAGTGTAAATGTGTTTCTTTGAATGTGTGTGTGAATGCTCTGGTCAGCAGGTCTTTGTCCTGTGCTCTCTGCTGGGGAGAATCTTCCTGTGTGTAGCTTGTTAGGACCCCTCTGTCATGTCCCTGTAATCCCATTCCACAGAGCAGCCTCGTTAAAACCTCCGCTGTGTGTGTGTGAGAGAGAGAGAGAGTGAGAGAGAGAGGAGAGCCCAGCTAACAAGGAGCAACGAAGCGCACATGCCAAGAGCAGAAGAGAAAAAGAAGAGAGGAAAAAGCGAAAGAGAGAGGAGGGCCGTCAGCCGGGCGGCTCCGGCATTCAGAGCATCTCATGTGTAAAGCTGATGTTTAAAACTGTTAGGAAACATGAACGATGAAGAGGAGGGTGACGGTTTAACCTGGATCCTCTGTTGATGTTTGAGATGGGAGCTGCGTTACACTAATGTTTGTGTCTGACGGACCCTCCTGTCTGACGGACCCTCCCCTCTGACAGCTCACTCAGCGCTTGCTAATCAGAAACTATTTAATTAGCCCCCCTGTGAGTGAAGATTCACCACATTAACACTTTGACCTGTAATGTTTCATTTCTTAAGTCCAAAAGTCTTTTCTCTTGTCGTCTGGTTTGAATTCTTTCTCTCTATGACTTGTTTTCAGCTTTCATCTCTTTCATTTTTTACCTTTTTCTCTTTGTTGTAAAGCTCTAATACCCCCCCYCTCTCTCYCYCTCTCTCTCTCTCTCTCTCTCTCTCTGTAGGTAACTTGGACCTGACAGGCCCAAAACAGGCGTTTAAGGCAGAGAACAACCCCTGGGTCACCCCGATAGCAGACCAGTTCCAGCTGGGCGTCTCTCATGTGTTTGAGTACATCCGCTCGGAGACCTACAAGTAGTAAGAGAAATCTCTTTATACCCCCTGTGCTGGTAAACGTCCAGGGCAAAGCGTGTGTATCTGGTTGAGGTAGAGGAAATACAGGTTAAGGGTCTTGGCTGCTTATACGAAGGGTTCAGGTTCAATTTCCTGTAGGAGAGAAGCTGTGTCAGACTCTTGAGGTTTAGTCTTAAACCCACTGAATGATGAATTTGTTTGCAGGCCCGTATTTGTTGGATGGCTGGCCCTGTGGTGACAGAACGTGTCACAGAACCGGTGTTCAAAGAACCATCACACAAACTACAGCGTGTCCAAACTCCTGAATGCTAGCATTAGTCACTGAAGAATTATGGGGTGTGCAGCCGCTCTGCTCATGATGGATCATATAGCACAACTTTAGAGCGTAAAACACGGATCCGATTAAAATCGCATCACAACACCGTCACCCTGATCCACACGAGTCTTTAACCGCCAGAATCTGTCTGAGACGTTCGGCTAAATACGAGGTGTAAATTTAGTCCCTCTATGCAGGGCAGTTTTATTGTGGCACATATTTTTCTGGAACAACCCTTAGGACGGTGATGAAAGGTGCAGTTCTTTTATTATTTCAGGATGTGATGATTTAACGCACAATCAGACTAATTAAAATGAAAGCTGCAGGCGATACTCGAACAGTCTGGAGTTTCCATCAGACAAAACTCTCAGCTCTGAGTCTGTATCTCTCTTTTGTGCCACAAAATGATGCAGAGACAGAAATGATTCACTGACACCGGTTTGTGCAGGAGGTACTAATATGGCTAATATGGCAAGACGCTTTGAGGGGACTGCTATTGCTAATTTCTTCAGTGTTTGGTTGAAGTAGCAGATCTATATAATGCAGATAGAATCATACGATTGATTCTCATTGTAAACACTCTTGCTAAACTGTTGAAATGAGTCAAATGAGCTCCTTTGACCTGGGAACAGAAGTTTCCGGACTAATTGTAGTGCAGCCCGGTTCCGTTTAGCAGGAGAGGCAAATCCGTTTGATCATTTAGCTGCTGGCTGTGCTGCTGTCTGAAGGGCGTCACAACCCACTTACCGGAACTGATCTTTTCCCACAGGCATGGGCAGAACCAGCGTGGATCTCTGTGTGCGCTGAACCCGTGACTGTGTGTGTGCGGCGTGATAATCAGATACCGCCGCCTTACATGCGCTTGCGTAAAAGAAACCGAATCACATCGCTTACAAAAGTGATCAGTATCGAATCGCGGTCTGTGAGATCTGAAGGTTACATAGCTGATGGCTGACATTGCAGGTTCGGTTTTGATAAATGGGAGTTTTCAGTTAATCAATGTTGTTTGGATCCGTCATCAATTTTACGTCAAACGGTCATCAGAACCACAATACATTTTCATAAGTCAAATATCGGAGTCTAAGCAGTTCTGACCACCATTTATCATGCTTTAGTTGTCTTCTGAAGTTGTGATGTTTGTTTGTGGTCTTCTGGAAAATTGTTTGAAAGGTTTGGGGATTATCAGAGCCGATCCAGAATGATTCTGGTCTGTTTACACCTGCTCTTAAAATTCATTTCAGACCATGTCAACTTGCAGTAAACTGAGAGTTGAGTTTAACAGTATATATGGACTTATACTGAAATTTAATTGGGAGATTTGAGTGTAGATAAAAAAGTGTTCTTGTGTTTCTCCAAGTATCACCAGGTCTGTGAAATAGGACGGAAATAACCTACTGGTTAAGTTTTTAATTCATTTTTATACTTCTTCACAGTCACAACAAACTGCTGTATAGAAAAAGTTAATTTTTGGAAGAAATCTTAATTTAATGTTAAGCAGCGTTGCATGCCTGCATTAACTATGGGTGTTTTTAAAAGAGCTTTATTACCTACAATCTACAATAGCTACTAACTGATTATTGGTTAACAGGAACCAAACAGCCAAGATGATGTCAGCGGACAGAAAAGTGTCAGGTGTGCAGCTTATTATTTTTTAGTAAATCAACGTATTATGAAGGTTTATAGAGACAATTCAGATGTGTGGTTGATTTTAGGGCTGGTCACGTCTGTTGTTTATTGACAGACGTGGTTGTTGTTGTGTTGTAAATGTTGACTGGACTTTAAACACAATGAGTCACTGTAAAACTCATCTCCTGTGCTTGTTTATATGACTGCCAATCTGTGTGTGTGTGTGAAGCAGAGGCTGTCTCACATTAGACGAGTGTTAACAGTGTGTAATCCTCAGTAGGTGTGTGTCCACGGTTCAACAGTTTCATTCTCACCTGCCTAAATGTCCTTCAGCTTAGAAATCATAAGACTCACACATTCTGTCTCTCTCTCACCTCATCCAGCTCTCGCCCCTGACGGACGTTTTCTCATTTAGCATCACTGATCCAACGTGTTGAAACACCACATCAGTCACAACAACATCAGCAGAACACATTTGCTTGCTGGCTGCTTTTCGTTACCGTGTTTTCAGGACGGTTTTTCTCAAACTTTGTGTTTTATGTAACCGCAGGTCGTACATTTCTGCAATTAATTTTGCTTGTATTATTTAATGCACAGACTCTGTTGAAACTTAAACAGATCATTTCAACCTAAGGTGAGCTGTTTTTATAAACATCAGGTGATGAATGTGAATTTAGTATTTACTAGAGTGTTATTTTGTAGGGTCTAATCCACTTTTTTCTATCCTAGTTTAACATGCAGAAACTATAGTTTCCCATAAACTATAAACACTGAATCATTGATTCCATTGAAACGTTTTTCTGTTAGTTTTACCCTCCTTACCAGTTCAACAGAGCAACCCTGGCTCAACCAATGACATGAGCTTGGGGTGGGGCTGTCTGTTAGTATGACCAATAGGAAGCCGGGGGCCTGTTTGGGGAATGCTGGTTTCAACCAGTTACTAGAAATTAACGTGTTTTAGCTTTAAGTTCAGCAGTTGATTTCTGAACGTTGATCTAAATATGAATGTTCTTGTCCTTTATTTTGAGAACAATGACTGTAGTGTTAAACGATAAGAACGGTTTTGAAGCCCTCCTCTGTTTCCAGCAGTAGTTTTGGTCATAGCACTGAGGCGCGGCCGGAGGAAGAGGAGGGGTTGGGGTGGGGGCTGTCATGCATATTTCATGGGCCGTCTTGTTAACCTGACAGAGGGATCTTCTATCTGACTGACAGCGTTGGGGAGAGTCTTCGTGCTCATAATGCATTAACATATCGTAACGCCGACTCCCCTGCATCTTTTATTCATCTCCGACTCTAAATGCTTGTTGACCGCGGTGTAACCGCAGCTCTGCTCTTCACAGCTGTCCAGAGTTGACGGAAAAACCAACTGCAATTAACTTACCCGCCGGCACACACACGCTGACACACACACTCACTCATACACACACACACACGCTGACACGCACACACGTTGACATGCACACACACACACACACTGACACACACACACGCTGACACACACGCACACTCACTCATATACACACGCTGACACACACACACGCTGACACACACACGATGGAAGTCCTGGATCTGTCTGCTCATAGACAAGCTCTTCATTTGGAAACCTGTTGGCGATCTTCAGCTAGAAGCAGAGATGACAGATCTTAAATGCTGCGTGTTTGGATGGAGGGAGAGAGAGAGAGAGAGAGAGCTGGGGTCAGAGTTCGCTGTCCCCTGGGCTCTGATGATTTACTCGGCGAGCGAGTGAACGCAGACACCAGTGTGACGTAAATAAAAGGATCTGTTAGCGTAACAGGATTAGAGCTCATTAGATGATATCAGCTGAGAAACACTGCTGAGATGTTCTGATTACATTTAGCCTCACAAACACAGTGAATAATTTGTTTAGATGAAGAACTTCAAAGTTAGCGCTGTGCCAAACTGGGTATTTTCAAAACTAGCCTATTGACTGTTGGATATATTGAATATTTTAACACACAACATTTAAGTCTGTAATAATAAAACAGAAAATGATAAATGTGTATCATTTAGAAAGGATTTCATTTTTACTCAGTAGTGTCTTGTTTTATTCACTTTAACTGCATCTTAAGAATGAGTTATTTTTAATGAACATATTAAGAGACGCGTAACTCCAGGTTGCTGCACTAAACTGTTCTGAAATCAGTTTTCTGCCAGCGGTAGGTTGTGTTTTAAATGCTTCCTCTGTGCTCTTCTAATGCAGTTTGTTTCTGTGAGAGTTAAGCCGTTTTTTCCAGCGCTGCAGACAGGCTCTGTGCTCTCCATGCTTTCTCTAATTATATTCATGCATTGCTGCTTCCTCAGATAGCCGGGCGGGAGAACAAGCCCTGGAGCAAAAAAACCTGACACCAGATTTCCCATAATGCCCCTTATTCTGTAGTCGTGGCGCTGATAGGTGGACGCGGTCAGCAGGTGTCCACTCCTGTGTCTCCAGATGGAGTAGATGTTGTGTCTCGCGGCGGTCGCATCACGCCGGGCTGGTGCCGTCTTTGAGTTCTGTTTGTGTCTTAAATGATGACTGATGGAGGGTTGGTGTATTGACGACTGTATTATTCTCAAAGTACGTTTGGTTTTTGATTGAAGGAGTCTCTAATTTTCAGATAAATCGGATGTTTTGTGGCGTCTCCTGTGTGTTAGTAAGGTTGTTTCTCACTTGGTTGGTCTGAGCTCAGATCACTTTCTGCAAATTTTTCAGGACTGATTTCATACAATTTGTAAATCGGGTAAAAAAATGTCTGAACTGTCCCTGAAAGAGTTTAGCTCCGTCTGTGAGTGAGTTTGTGTTCTGAGTTTGTTCTCCCTCTCAGAGTTTCTGGAGTTTCTAAAGGTTGTGATAGCTTCATCACTTCTCGTTAGTTTGAGCTCACCGACAGAAACCCCGACTACAGTCTATCAATAAAAAGGCCACGTTAACAAACCTGAAGCCCAGCTCTCCGCTTAAATATGTGAAACTGCCGGGTAACCTGTCAACAAACCTGAGTGTCTGCAGCACGTTTGATAAAACATTTATCTTCAATGCTTGGTTTTATTTCTCCTGTGTTTTGGATGTGGCAGCACGGGCGGCTGTGATTGGCTGCCTCGGGTTTGTGGGCTCGGTCACTCCGGCGAGCCGCGGTTGATAATGGCGCGTCAGGGGAGAGATCAGTTATGAGACTCTGGTAACTCGATTGCAATCCATCTTCATTATTGTCATTTACTCTCATTTAGCCGCTGCATGGATTTCCGTTTGCTCTGTCAGCGCAGAAAGCATTAAAACTGAGAGCAGTGATTGTGTATTTATGCTGAAAGCAGTTTCTGAGGCCCTCTGTTGTGTTAAACAGTAGTTAAAAATATCAGAAACAATCTGTGGTGTGTTCTCTCTCTCTGTCTCTCTCTCTCAGTTTTCTGTACTTCCTGGATAAACTACAGCTCCCATAATTCTCTTCACCTCTACAGTATACTTGCACTGTTGTACAGTATCATCCCTGTTCAAAAGATAAATTGCAGGTTATTTTATGAGCTTTTCTTTACAGATGTGGATGTTAAATTGATATTTAGTCATAAATCAGACCCAACAGCTCAGATTACAAATTATTATTATAAAACATTATTATAAACTTGTGTATTTGCTTAATAGTTAATTTTGTTGTTTGTTTTTTAAGCAAAACAGTTACAGATTGCAGCTTTAAGAATAAACAACAAGAGGCTGTTTTCAGGCACAATGTAACGCATTTTAAAGTAAGCGTTTGGTCTATAGGCTTTTCTTACACTTTGGCTGGTAGGTTGGCTTTATAATCTCTGTTATATTAATATGAAAATACATGATTATTGATTCATACAGCAAAATCAATCAAACTGTGATGTAGTTCAAGAGTTTGATGCTGGTTTACGTTTATTATCATTCTTCATAATCTCTGACACACACCTAAACACGCTTTAAAAGGCATTCAGAGGAAACACACACACACTTAAGACTGGATGCTCTGAACGTTAGACGTTCCAGACTAACAGAGATTAATTATCCGGTGAGAAAAGTGGAGCGCTCGCAGGAGAAACACCATCACTGGCTGCGTCTGAGAAAACATTCAGCAGCGCTCGCTGTCCCGTCCACTTTTAATTGGGTCTAAATGATGAGGAAAGCAGATAAATGCGAAATAAATCCGGCCGTTTATTTTGTTGGCACCGGTTTTGCGTTGCTGCTCTGAAAACACGGTTTTACTGACCGCCAAGATTTTCCCATCACTTTAACTACAGCTTTTCTTTAATGCCCTCAGTTACATCTGTGCTTTTAACATCTGCTGTGCATTTATATATGCTCTCTGTTCTGTTGATAATGTTGTCTCAACGCTGTCTTTAAGCTGTTTGTAGGAAGTTGTAATGAAGACACTGAGAACTTCTAAATGTAGAACCTACTAGCGTCATTGGTTGTTGGACTAACATTGGGCTGGCATCTGGTTGTTGGAGAATTGTGACATGTGGTTGGTTGATGGCAGTTGTGTGAATCTGTGATGGGCTGATGTTCAGGCGGTGTTAGATGGTGTTAGATGTGGGAGATTCTCCTCCTGCTGGCAGGAGCGTCAGGACCGCAGGACACTGACACAAAGAAAGGGTTTCGGATTCGGCTCACGGCCCCCCTGCATATCAGCCTGCTGTAAAACAGCCTAATTTAGTCCTGACACCAGCACTAGCATCTACGTGCATCTGTCAGCACTGATTCTTCAGCCTCACGCACACACACACAAACACACACACACATAAAACACACTCACTCACACACACA
>JBAJNP010000793.1:0-78933 GCA_036877545.1 Yasuhikotakia modesta | reverse complement strand
TGTGTGTGTGTGTGTCTATGCATTAATATACATGTGTGTTTGTGTGTGTGTATGTATAAATATATATGTGTGTGTTTGTATGTATAAATATATGTGTGTGTCTGCATATATATTCAGCACACAAACACACGGTTCAGTAAAAACAACCATCATTGTATTTCCACCAGAAGACTGTTATAAAATTTGAGGCAATTTCAGATTCTAACAACAGAACAGCAGTAACACATTAGAAATACCTTTATAGATTTATTGTATCTAGCAACTTGTCTCTGTTATCTCTAATGGTTTTTGTATCCTCAGGGACACAAACATTTGAGAGGCCGGTTGGGGGGGGCGCAGCGAGCGAGTCCCTGTTTCTGAGAAAAAATTGAAAAAACAAATTTCCCTACAAATACTGAGGCTGAGCGATTAAAATCTGGCAGACAGTGTTTTTGTGAGGCATGTCGTGTTTGCCATGTTTAAAAGTGAGAGAAAATTACAACCCTCTTGAAAGCGGACTGTTGAACAAAAGTAAAATTGGCGCTTATCGCCGCGACAACAGTGATGCTGTCCCAATAACTCCCAATGGAATTGATGAACAAAAACCAATTCCTAAATCCATATCCCATCAGCTGCACTTCTAAATAACAACTCTTAGAAACCGCTGGTCGACCAATCAAAACATCCCAAAACAGAAGGAGCAGCATTTACTGCGTGTGATTGGATCTTTTGATTGGTGGAGACAGTGAACTTTGGCTTGAGGAGTGTGTCAGTGCACATACACACAACGTCTATATGGGGGCTTAAGTGAATGAAGGCAGCCAGCTCTCAAATGTGTTTTCAAAGAAGTGAGTCTAATTGTGTGCCAGTCTGTGGAGGTGGCAGAAAATGTGAAGGGCTGTAATTATCCCCCCTGCATTTTACCCCAGCGCTGCCGGATGTCATAATTCATATACATTTGCAGACGCAGACACACCACAGGGCCGCACGAATAGCAAAGACCACTGCTGACAACTACAAACTTGAATAGCATGAATTTTTCATGACATCTCCGGCTTTAATGTTCTGTCGCGCAAAAATAATAGCATTTACCTCTAATTTCATGACCCGCTCGTCTGAGCGGCCGGGACAGAATGGCATTATGGAGATATTTGTCGTTTGTGTAATTCTCTAATCCAAGATTGAGCTGGAAATTGAAACTGTGTAATAGTTGCATCTTTAATGAGGTGAGGAGAGACACAGAGATTTGCTGTGACAGTTATGTTACTCCCATAAGCACTGAACACAGTGCCAGTTTCTTGGTGTGGCGATGCTCTCTCTCTCTCTCTCTTTCTCTCTCTCTCTCTCTCTCTCTCTCTCTGTCTCTTTGGATCCGGCTCAGAGTTTACAGATGTCTGACTGACACACAGTCTCATGCTCTGCTCTCTGGTGAAAAGCTGATTTTCATTTGCACCTTGTGTGTCTCTTTCTTCTGGTGTTTTTTTGTGTGTGTATTAAGGCATGATTCAGGTGAGGTGTGCAGGAGTGGCTGTGTTATCATGCTAGCTGTGTCTGTGTTGTGAAGTTCTCTGTCTTTCGCTCTGCCGGGCTGCAGACAAACATTTTTCCCAGCATGTCATTCTCAGTTAGTGCTTACATCACACTTTCTGACTGGAGTGACTGGCAGCTATAGTGGCTATATTAGCATTTCTCCTGCCGTACGGATGGAGGATGAACGCGAGGAGATGGTGCAGCGTGTGGCCAAAATCTGCAATCATTTCCTCACGCTTACATCTACAACACTGTAGAGATTTGCAACTGCATTTTCCTCCTTATAAATGACTAATTTACATAGAGAGAAATGATTTAATACCCCTGGGACACGTAGGTTTAAGCGTATTTAACACCTGGTTAAACTGGATTGTGCACGGCTACTAAACACAGAGAATGCTGCATGTAACAGAGAAACAACTGTTTAGTAGAATTTGTGCCGCAATACAACACTTAGGTCTCTCTCTCTCTCTCTCTCTCTCTCTCTCTCTCTCGCTCACTCATTTTCCATGATGATGTCACTCTATCATGTTTTGTCTTTCTGCAAAAACAAAGCCAAATGAGTTGCAAGTTCAATTTTAGCCTATTCCTCCTGTTTCATTTCCTCATAATCCCGTTACCTCACGTCATGTGACCTGTTCACTCCCCCCTGTGTATTTTCACAGGCCATAAAAGGTTTTACTTTTGCTTGAAAAACTCTATAATCCCTGCGTGTTCTGCCAAGAGTTCTCTGAAAAGCGTTTGGCTGATCATGTAACTGCAACTTTTCCACTTTATGAAAAATGACTGTTAAATAGCTTTTGATGGTGTCTTCCAAAAATCTGTCACGTTCACCCTCATTGTTGGGTCATGTAACAAAAACCCGTAACAAACTCATTATAGCCAACAGCTACAGAAAGTTGTGCAGCCGAGTTTATCTTGCACTGTTTCTGCTCTGTGCATCCAACATCAAAATACTGAAACATCTCCCAGGTGGTGCAGAGAACAGCAGGGGTATAACTCACCGTGGTCATATCTGCTGCACCTGTGACACCGACCACGACTGGACTGTGTGAATATAGACTGAACTGACTGAGGCATTGATCGTCCAACAACCATTAAAACAACAGCGGCTCTGTCACTGACAAATCTGCAAAAATAAAGATATTATGGCAAAAGAAGTTTTGTAAAAGTGATTATAATCTGATGTATTGGGTTAAGTTTTGTGGAAAATGTCATTTTGATGCCATTCAACTGTGTGGTATTATATTATAAAGTCTAAAAAAGTGTTTCTTGAAAATGTTTTTAAAAATAAGCTGTAAAAGTAAGTAAACTGTCCAGCAGTAAGTTGTTGCACGTGAAATATAATTTCTGTTTAACTGTCTGTTGTGCCAAAAAACTGACCAGGCTGTTTTCTGATAGGTGGCCCAGGCAGATGGTTTCGTCCAATGGGCTGTGTCGATACGGCACCCGCATCGACTGCTGCTGGGGTTGGACGCGTGTCTCCTGGGGACAGTGCCAGCGTGAGTAGCTACTGCTTGAGGGGTGAACTGGGCTGTGTGGGGCACGCTTAAGGGGCAACTACACTACCTAGGGGCTATAACCTTCTACAGCCTCACTGCAAGTCACCAGATCATTGGAAAATATCATGTTTGAAACAAGTTGCCTTTTAAAATATTAAGATTTTATTAACACTTAATCAGTTTCAAATGCTGGTTTGTTTCTGTGCTCCATTTGATTGATCATGAAATGAACTGGTGACTTGTTTTGCTTTATGAAAGTGTTAGTGAGCGTTAAGTTCCATCGCTGCCTCTGGGGAAATATTGCTTCTATTTCACGCAACTAACACAAGGATAATCGCAGGAGATATCTCAGCGTGATCCACGTTGGTTTGGAAATGTTCTACATGACACCCGATATTATGTGGTTCAGTCATTTGGAATAATTAAAAGGTTTATAGAGAAATCCTGTAGCTTTATTTAGACTCCAGAATGTCTCAGACTGGAGATCTGACCTCGTTTAACACGGGTCAGAATGCAGCCACTCCAAACATGTTAGCAATCCCATTGTGACCCTTTGACAACCGCTCATAACATCTCGGCAGCGTGTCGGTGAGTTTCACCGGGGCAAGCGGTGTTCTGTAGGTGATGAACTTTCTGTAGATGATGTAAAAATCTA
Organism: Yasuhikotakia modesta; assembly: GCA_036877545.1. Taxonomy (NCBI): domain Eukaryota; kingdom Metazoa; phylum Chordata; class Actinopteri; order Cypriniformes; family Botiidae; genus Yasuhikotakia; species Yasuhikotakia modesta. Next base: position 75,267 of record JBAJNP010000793.1, on the reverse strand, counting down.
GTGAAATGTTGTTGTTTCGTATCACAGCGTTACCCAGAATGCATTTAGTTGAGTCAAGCATGGGTTGTATCAGATCTCTCCTAAAAACAGGTGTGCGTTCATTTTACACCAGCCATGAGGAAACCACTCCAATCCTGCGGCGCATTAATCAGCTAATGATTTTCAAGTACAGATTAGCACATTTTATTGCGTTATCATGCAGTTGAGGATGTGCATGCGCTGCTCGTGATAATAACGTTTTACACTTCATTTATCTGGTGCCATATGTCTGTCGCAAAGCCAGAAACGCGCGTCGCAGCACAAACTTCTGCGCAAGTGTTTGACTGGGCGAAATGTAAACTGCCTAGCACAGATTCATTCTCCCTGATGCATGACAATATTAGCGGCACAATGTAGCGGGCGGCCTGACAAATGCGAGATTCTCTGCATGGCTTGTGCACATGATAGACCAGCTGTCGTCTTCTCTGCAGAATTGCAGTTTATCTGCGGTCGCACACCCACAGGCTTCAAAAGGCTTCAGGTCTTCGACGCTTCTGCTCTTGTGCATTGCTGTCATTTTGTTTTTGTCATTTTCTCTGGTTTTGTTTTCTGGTTGTGTGCGCAAACGTCTCTCACACTTCTCATGGAGGGCGTTTGCCGTTGGCTGTGTCGCAGCAAATAACGCATTTGCCCTTACGGTACTGATATCCACAAAGGGCAAATGATTTCTTTAGCCTGACTCTGGATGATACCAGTGGGATGTTTGCCTGGAGTTATTTTATTTTATTAAATATAAATTCATATTCTGTTTGATGTTTACATGGTTTCCAGATTAAAGGCATTAAACCGTTTACCTTTCACCTGAGGGCTATTAACAGGAAACAAATACTGTAATACTTTTAATGAATAACCAGCGCTTCTCATTAAGTTGCTTTAAAAACATCTTCACGTTTCTTTAGAAAGTAATGGCTACAAAAATAAGAAAGCAGCATATTCTGAGTTCAGTTCAGCTGTTATTAATAATCATTATATCTTGTATTTGGATCATTAGTCATTAAATTCGCTGTGAACACTGCGGGTTTCACAAGCATCAGACGCATTGAGCTGCACCATTCATTAAACGGAGCCCATGGTCCTAAAACACCGGCCCACCAACAAATCATTCAGTGTTTTAAAGTCATCTCAAGTTCATTTCCAAAGTCCAAACACAGCCGAAAGTAGTGGTGTCCCAGTTATATCCATATTTACCAGTTGGTGCATGATAGACAGGCATCATTACAGCAATCAGCCAATCACAGCAGCCGATTGATACTTAAGACCCCGCCTTCCCCTAACACTGAGTCTGCTGATGTCACTGATGGACAGTTGACAAATGAATCCGTTTCCTGTATCATAATATTGGTTTTGCTTTTTTCCCATCAGTGATTTTTCTCATAGTATTTTTGAAGGAGGCCATGTTTCCCGCTTGAGAGGAAACGGCCCTCAGTCGATACAGACGACTGAAATCAGTAATTTGAAGTCAATAAATATTCACAGCGGGCACTGAACCGATGGCAGATTCTATATCTGCTGTGAGAGACAGACAGCAGGACTGTCAGAGCTCTTTACTCAGGTAAAGATCTCGCAATTTCGGCAGAGAATAGAAAGCGTGTGGGTGCCGTTAAAGGCGCCATCATTACTGATTACTGAGCCACTGCATCTCACATCTCTGATGAAATTGCTGCTGTTTGTTCTGGCCGCCTCATGATCCCACAGGCTGGGTACACACACTGAAACTGAAAGCCCTAATAAATGCAGCCCCAAACACAGAGTCCTCCGGGACACTGAACTGGACCATTTTCAAATGCTTTCCTAATGTTTTTTCAGTCAAACCCTTCACTAGCGCTGCAGTCCAGCCCTGTTAACCACAACACAAGCTGAAATATTTGACTTGCTCCAGCTAGCTGAAGAAGCGACACTTCGCTTCATGGGCTGAAGAGTTTTTATTATTATACCTCAAACTCATTAAACCCCATAAATTTAATACATTTCATACTCATAAATTCTTCTGAAGGTATTTTAGGAGTTTTTTGGCAGTATTAATAGTAATTATTTTTATATTTTATAAACATAAACATGCTCAGTAACACATATTAGAAAACTTTATGGTTCAGGGTTTATGTTATAGCAAAATAATTTTATAGGAAGTGCTATAGAAAGTAAGATTATTAAGCAGATATATATTTGACCTTATGTTGTATTAACACAAATGAAGCACCATTAACTGAGAGTTGACTGATATATTATTATTAACTACAACTGTATCTTTTCTAACATTTAGGAACGTGCCCCTGCTCACCATGTGGAATGTGAGAGACTAATGGTTCTGTGTGTCTGTGTGTCTGTGTGCTGTGCTTGTCCATCGGCCGCATGGCTCTCATGTAATGTTTTCACCTCATTTAGACGAAGCTTCTGTTTTGTTTGTTGTCTGGCGGTTTGTTTTGCAGCTCTCTACATCTTAACCCGCAGAGTAATCGGGATAAGGTGCCAACCCCAAGGTTAGCACCACATCATATTTCCTTTGCAATCATCTTGGCTGAGCGTCATTCGGTGCGTGTACATCCTCTGAATTCCAAGTTCCTGTTTATTTATAGCCCCCCGTCCCCCCTGCACACACACACACACACACACACTCTTCCTTTGAGAATATCCTGTGAACACTTCACACCTGCTCTGGCTTCAATATGCTATTACTGGACGCTCTGAGATGTTTGGATATCTCTCTTTATTTTCACTTGTTTCGTTTGTTTTAACGTCAGAATGAATGATGAGGGTCCACAGGGATTCTGTGGTCCACAGGGATTCGTTCCACATTTCCCATGTTTATTTAGTAGAAGTGCCACAATATTACGAACCGGAAAACTGTAGTAAACGACCCAGGGCTCACACCGCACTGAACATGTTAACTGAGTTTGTGTTTACAATAAATGAAGCGAGCGATGCTGCGGTGACCACCTGCTCATAATACAGCCTCTCATTTGTTATATTTATGCATACTGTATATTCATACTTCATAATTCATATACATATTTTCTGTATTTAATATACTGTATATATGATGTGCTTCAAAGTTCTGTCAATCAGAACTAATCGTTGATATCTTCTATGCATTTTTAACTTTAAAAGGTCCATATTTATCACAAGTATGGTGGGCTTTGACCCGGCCACTGACTGTAACCAGTAAGACGTGTTCTGGGATCAACATCATTTACTGGGGCTAAAATTTGTTAAATGATCTGTTTAATCATGTCCAAAGAAAATATGATTGAGAAGTTCAGAAATGTTGTACCAGAACCAGCAGATTTTGATCCCACAGCATCTGTTGCCTGGCAAAACCACAGTCACACAGTTTTGTTATATTCTAACCAGACTCTGTAACTTCTGCAGAAATAACCAATGACTTTATTACATGTGTGTCATGGACTGAAAGGTATGTCACGCTGAGAATGAAGGGCTGAGGAGAACTCGTGAGAGGAGCTTTTTATAACGCCAGCGAGATGTCTGATGTGGTCGGTCGGGGTTCTTCCCTTGGTCCGTTTGTGTTCCAGCGTTTCTCAGAACCGGACCTCAGCAGATAGGTTTCCTTTTAAAGCCCCTTCTTAAGCGCCTCATACGTCAGCACTTAAAAATATAACCGGTCCCTGTGATCGGGTTCCAGGATTAATCCCTGATTTCATCACATTTGATAACTGTCTGGTTGGCTAGATAAGGAAGCAGCCTGGATAAAGTCTTTAGGCGGAGAATAGCTTGAGTTTTACCACCGAATTAGGGGCCGTGTTTGTCTTTAAGTGTAAACTCCAGGGTTTATCTCGCTGTCTCACCTCAGTATTGAGTTTCAGGTTAAACCGTATCTCTGTGATTTGCTTACACAGTCTAATCAGATGGAATGAAACCAGTCGATTCCTATCCACTTATTTTGGCTTAGTGCTCTAGTGTTTATCCTCCTCTGTGCAGTCTGAACGCCATTTAGATACTGACGTGATGTATTTGTGCAACAGTTTGGACTCTCGTCTTACTGTATGCATATTTAGCCCAATTGATTTTGAACTGAACAGAAATGTTCTCATTGTCATTTAATTGTTAATCGTGTCTTTCCTTTCATTCAACAGAAAGAGAGGGCGTGACGTTTGGGGGAAACGTCTTTTTGTCAGATATATTTGTAGGATAGTTTGTGTTCTGACGGCTCCTCTCTCATTCTCTGAACCACAACATAGAAGAAAATTAGAAGTAATTTAGCACCTCCGATGGGCTTCTATAATTGGAGACTCAATGAAGCTTTTAATGGGAATGAGTCTCGGCTGACTGCAGGTGAGGAGGTTGGAGCCACGCTTGAGTGTTCTGCTGGAACTTAGCCTGGCTTAGTCAAGTTCAGTCTAGAGTTTCCAGAATGAGGCTCCAGGAATTTCTCTGACAGCTTCGTCTTATAATTAAGCTGAATTGTTTCCACTCTGAGTTGACCTGAATTCACTCTATTTTTATATGTAAACAAACACAGTATGTCAGTATTGGAACGTACTTCAGTGTTGTAAAATTAGGTCCAATATGAAAGAGCCATTTGTTTAATTTTCACACAGTGCAAAGGATTGTGGGTAAGGAATACAGTTGGCAGGATTCTGTGGTGTGCTGTTTTCAGCATCATTTGATGATTTGGGACACAGTACTCTTAATCTGGCACTATGTAGGATGTGTTTTCTGCATTGCTGTTTAGCATCAAAGGTCCAAAACTGGAATCCTGTAGGACACACTTGTACAGATACGTTGAGAACTAGTATTTGTTTTTTGTCGTCTCTCCACAAACCTCCACCAGCCCTGATCTTAGATCTTAAATTTTCCTAATGTTCTTCAGCTCTGAACAGGCTTCCAGTCCAAACGTGAGATGTGATAAACCGTTCAGCAGAAGAGAGACAGATCGTTCATTCTGCATTCACTCCCAAAGTTCATTAAAATGACCAAAACAAACACTGAATTATTGACGCAGACAGCCAGCATCCCAAAATAACATTTTTTTGTGGACCTTGCTTCAAGGTTTAATTGTACAAACACTTGTTCTTGTTGCCAACAGCAATGTGTGACTTTGTTTTATTGCAAACGCTACAGGCGGTTATATGCTAAATGTTTTATGTCTATTACATAAACACGGATATTTAGTTTTAAATAATACGATTATCTTTTTGTCTACAGCGGTTTGTCAGCATGGATGCAAGCATGGAGAATGCGTGGGAGCCAACAAATGCAAGTGTCACGCAGGTTATACGGGGAAAACATGCAACCAGGGTAAGAACTGACGTGTGAACAGATTAAGTGCATTTATTTCTCTTTCATTGTTTCTGTTATGTGAAGTTTTAATCAGACTCAGTAGTGATACATTATTATATCAGAAACCAGCTCTGATTTAAAATGTGAAAACAAATTTTCTTTAAAATCTGTTTTTGTTTATATTGTTGTGCACATTTGTAGTTTTTAAATGTTTAGCGAATGTATCTTTTTATTTAGTCAACAAGTGGAATATTTTTACAGTTTTGTTTATATTTTGGTGAAGAATCGTAGTTTTGATGAGCAGTTCTAAAGCAGTTCAGCAGCGGCTTTTCTTCAGTTCTGATCAGCAGCGTATTGACATTTCTGAGATGCTCTGTGAAGCTTAAACACGCAAGACTTCCTATAAACAGAGATAATGTCTCAGTTACGGTCCTAAGAACACCCGCCAAAAATAAAACTGAGCCATGGGAGCAGATTGTGTCTGAGGTCGTCTCATCAGAGGAGTGCTGAGATAACCCCTGATTTAAAACAGCATTTCCATTTCCATTGAGAGGAGAGAGCTGAGCGTTTTACTGAAGATGTGGGATTAAAAGACAAACCACCCCTCAGGTATATGACACCGAATCATTTTAGTTTGTCTTGCGTCATAGTTTTACATCATAGTTTTACTGCAGGACTGAACCGAAGTGATTTCTCTCACAGCAACAGGCGATGTTTCTATTGGCCGATGGTGGCTTTCACGGCGGAAGTGATTAAATGTATCAGATGGTTTTAGGAGGAAATAACAGGTGATTTAGGAACGTCAGACGCTCACTTGTCTTGGCAGCCTTTCGGAGCAAACGCCCGGGTGGCACATTAAAATTATCAGAGGAAATAATCACACCTTTCACTTTCAGCAGGGGTTACGGAAATGATCTCAGAGCCTCAAAGTGTTTTTGTTATCAGATTCATCCAAACCATCAGCTAATTCAATTCGATCGCCCAAGATGCCCTTCACTTATATCTCATTAGATTTTTTTATATGAACTGATTATTTTTGATTGATTTTTAAACAGACTTCAACATAATATTCAGTACTTACATAGCAAGCGTCTGTGTAGCTGAAATACAAATATACATCAATGATGCCCGACATGAAATATTGGTTTGAGTTGAACTGATTTCATGTAAACACCATTAACTGACTCCAGTTTTTGATCACTTTTACTCATCTATTTTGAGACTAAAGCAAAGTCACTAACTTGCAGAAAATCCGACCAGCGGTTCTTTGCTATCAGGTGGTGATTAGCATTAGCCACCTTTGATCTGCTTCATTCTGTCAGCGCCTGCAGTCGCTCCTCACCGCCGCATCGCTGTCATGGAGACGGGCAGATATAAGGCAGACGGCATCTTCACCCAGAACAAATAAAGCCATTAAAGCGTTAATCCATTTAGGGGTGAAATGACACTGAGGCATTTGGCCCACTGAGGATTCAATCCATTTAATAAGATGCTAATTTTCTGCGGGGGTCTTGATAAATGAGTGACTGCTTACCTGCTGTTCCTGGAGCTGTCAGGAATCCATTTCACGGGACCTGAGCATTCAGCTGTGTGGTTAGTGAATGGACGATCTGTTTTAGTGAATGGACGTTTAATGATGATCAGAGGTCGGCTTATTTAGTGCCATCCATTATGTAAACAGAGTTGAGCAATTATTCCCTTTGCAAACAGTAAACAAACCTCTCTAGTCTATCTAATCTATTTATGACAACTAGGGGCAGAAGTTCATAAATTGAGCTTGTTAACTTGATGCCAAGATGTCTCATAACTGTGAAGTTTCAGGGTTTACACAGCAACTATAATGTAAACAGAGGAACAATGTCATTAGAATCGCTTTCAGAGCCATTCAATCAGCCAATCAGAAACCAATATGCAGTTTTTATAATAGTTATGTTTATAGGGAACGTTGTTGCATCCACAACTTAATATTAAGTATTAAGTTATATTCAGTATATTTCCAAATTCCCATCAGCATAACTGTACCTCACACAGAAACTCACATCTGTGACAGAAGGGTGTGAGAGTCAGAGACAGGGTGGAAATATCCACCCTGGTGTAATAGGTTTAGAAAAACCAAACTACAGCCTCTTTGATGTCTTGTTCACCCCCTGAAACTGATTCAGTCTCTCAGTGCTGGTCTGAGCCTGAACTCAGCTGCCTGTCTGCATCATTCATCTGAATGCTGCACGTCCATCAGGCCAGAGGCACAATAACGGTTAATGGGTTTGTTTATGGAAACACAGTTTGTTTCCATGTGATATTAAGAGGTACAGAGCGAACGCAGATGAAGAGATTACATGTTTTTTTCCAGCGTAAATCACAGACACTGCAGGTATGTTTGAAGGCAGGGAGGTTATACAGTAACAGACAATTATCCGTTTAAATAACTAATGCTTCAGGAACTCTAGTCTGTTTGTTTTGTACTTCTAATAATAATGTTAGCTGATCCAGATTTGTCTGGTGTAATTATGCAGCTGAAAACTGAACCATGCCAATTTTTTTTATTTTATTTTCTTCAAAACACAGTCTAAAAAACACCCTGTCTTCATCCACAGTTTCTGTCTTCTGCAGGAATGTAATGATGTTTGTTTTTCCTTTTAATACAAAGCAAAATAAAAACTGACCCTGTTTATATTCTTAAGGTCAAAGTTATACACAATATAATCAATTTCTCCTGCTCTGAAATGACTTCTCCGCTGATGTCACTGTTGCATTTTGGGATAGGAGAAATATTAACCAATGAAATCATTCCTCACTCCAGGGATGCAGTCTGCCTCAAAAGTGTGTTTTATAAACGTATGTGTGTGTGCTGTTGTCTCTGTTCTCCTCATTGTGAAAGAAGAACAGGGCTACGTTAACCCCCTAGTATGGCACGTCCACCCTGTTTTTGTTCCAACGGACCACCAGCCCATGGGGGTGCCTACTGAGGGTGAGATAATCCTCTCCAAATTTACACATTAAAGCGCTTACCGGACGACGCCTGCGTCCGCCCCTCCGGGCCACGTGCATGGTGCGGCCCGCTTAGCCGAGCGAGACAGAGCGCATTCCTGTTCCCTCTCTACTTCCAACAGATCCCAAAGCTCAGGCATGGCCGGAATGACACGGAGAAAGCCAAGCATGCCCTGGCAGACACACACACACACAAAGCCGTTTTAAGAGGCTGTGCTCTTTTCATACCACACATATACACACACACACACACACACGTCTTGTCTGTCAGTTCCTCTGAACTTCTGAAGCAGAACATCTTTCATCTGTGAGCACTCAACTGGCTGCCAGGCTGTTGATTTTCCGCTGTTTTTCTTTACTCTCTTTTTGTTTTCTCTTCTTCTGTTTCTATCTCAGACGCCTCACGAGTTTCCAAACAAGTATCCTGTCACTTAAAGTAATACTTGCCATGTAATCATTGCTGTTGTTTTTGTTGTTGTCGTCCACTTTTGAGGGCCCTTGAGGAATTTCTCCTCACGATTTATCAAGCAAACCTGAGGTATGAGTTCAAGCGCACTGACCCAACAAAACTCTCTCCTCCCATCGGTTGTTTTCACCAGACCGAACAATATAGCTTCTTTGGTTCTCATTATTAGTTTTTGCAGCTCACATTTTGCCGTCTCCTGTCAGATACGGCTATTCTGGGAATGCAGCATTTTTTCTGCTATTTTCAGCTTTATTTTAGCAAGCAAACTGGCCAATGAGTCTTCAGTGATGGGCGAGACAGTCTCTCTTCACCTCCCCTGATAGTAGCTGGAGTTAGTGCCGAATAACTTGAGCGGTTTTCTAAACATTTTTATGAGAGCATTTTGTCCACATGCTGTGGGAGAGTTAGTACCTACAGCACTGAAATGTCAGAGGAGCTGCAGAAATATACCGTAAACGAGGAGGTAAACTGATGATTCGTCTTATCTTAGAGGCGGAGGTCGGGTTAAACGTTTCAGTGTACCGCATTATTATTGCTAAAAATCTGCCGTGATTTACTCACCCGCATCGAAGCATTTTTTCTCCTGTGGAGCACAGAAGAACTATACAATCAGATCAAAACAAATAACACAGTGGAGGATACGCTATAAATACCAGTTTAACTTTTGCTGTGTTCCTCACATTAAATAAAACAAATAGCAATAAAACGAATAAGATTTATGAGAGTCGTGTTTTAAACTCTGCAGCTCCACTTTCATTAATGGCAAAGAGTAACTGTTACATTCTGCAAAAATTCTTCTCTTGTGTTCCCCTGAATCTGTCAACATCTGTTCATGTGTGCATGAGGGGAAACATGACTTTATTCCTGCAGTATTCATGGTGAATTTTGCATCTTCACATATCTATCCCGCAGTTAATTGGGAATTTAAATTCCCTCAGAATACATAATTACAGTTTTTAACTAGCTAAAACTTGCACTATGTTTTTCTGTCTATTCACAGTCTAGTATTATTTACTGTTTAATATTATATTTCCTGTTGGAACAGAGATGAATTCTGCCCTTGATTATAACACAGTGAACCACCTCAGTCTGGTGCTTGTATGTTTTGAGTGACGCAGGGAAGTTATTGTAGCTGCCTGCCCTCACCAGTTACCCTCCCTGTCCTGCCCCATTACCATTAATACAGACTGTGTCATTCATCTATTTAAATCCCAGCCACCTGTCAGATTTATCCTGCAGGGGGTTTCTAATGCATTCCACACATAACCCACCCCAAAGATGGCGCCGTTCACCCAGCACCGGGTCACGCCGAGATCCTCGCGCCGGCCGGGAAGATCTATTTACAGTGTGTGAGCATCACGGTACATGAACTGTAAACCTGACTGTGTTCTTCACAGCGTTGAGATGTAGGTGATACAGGCCTTGTGTCCTGAACACAATGTTATGAAGGTGTGGAAATTGTGATGTCATTCACATGACTGGATGAGTGTGTGAGTTTTGTGTGTGTGAGTCTTGTGTGAGTTTTTGTCTGCTGTCTGCTGCTCTGTTATTGATGGTCCACCACGGGGTCGAACACAGTTTCCTGTTATGAAGACATTACAGAAGCTGTCATTGTCAAGTCCTTGGTTAAAAGCCTTCTTCTCTTTATAACAGTGATGTTTGTGTTAGAAACAGGTCAATAGTTTTAAAAAATGTAGAATATTTTCAATTCTTTTAAAGTCTAAAAAGACAAAGGTGGGTTTGTCCAGAACCGATGGTCCACAGTTTCTCCACCTGACTGTAGACATCAGCTCTCTGGTTGCAGAGGGCTGATTTTCAGACATGCCCTCTGGTTCCACCCCGACTCTCGCGTGAGGAGCGTCTAACTGGCTGTTGTTTTTCTCTCTGCAGATGTGAATGAATGTGGCCTGAAGCCGCGGCCGTGTAAACACAGGTGTATGAACACGTACGGCAGCTACAAGTGTTACTGCCTCAACGGATACATGCTGCTGCCGGACGGGAGCTGCGGAAGTGAGTCACTGTTATTCCCACCTCCAGCCGTCTGCTGGTGGTGTGTTCAGTAGCGTCTGATTGTCTTCTGTAAGCGTATGAGATGTTTCTGCAAGCTGGGTGTTGGGTGCACTACTGTTTGTTTTGTTTTGTGTTTGGTTTTTGATTTCATTTTTGTCTTGTAAATTTGTTTTTTATGAATATGTGCTCAAAACATTCCTCGCTTTTAAACATTTTAACAAATCAGGTTCTGCTTCTAATCTAATACAGTCTAATGTAGTAATGAAAACATCATAATGAATGGGATTAGGTTTAAGAATTAGGTATAGTTGATATTATAATCTTAGAATGTAAATGTTTGTCTGTGAGAGATTCTCACTCACATTGTGTGTGTGTGCGTGTGGTGTAAGTGTGGTTGTATGTGTGCGTGTGGTGTAAGTGTGGTTGTATGTATGTGTGTGTATATGTGTGTGTGTGCGTGTGGTGTAAGTGTGGTTGTATGTGTGTGTGTGTGTGTAAGTGTGGTTGTATGTATGTGTGTGTATATGTGTGTGTGTGAGTTTGTGTGTGGTTGTATGTGTGTGTGTGTATATGTGTGTGTGTGAGTTTGTGTGTGGTTGTATGTGTGTGTGTGTATATGTGTGTGTATATGTGTGTGTAGTCCCCTCTCCCCTGAAATTATCCTCAGTGTTTAGTGTATCCTTCAGCCCAGCAGAGGTTTGACGAATGACTCACAATAATGAGAAAGCAGTGAACTTCTACACTGCCAGTAAAGGCTCCGTCTTATTGCTGCCCTCAGCTATTCTGAATCCATGAGGCGGGCCGTGTCTGTGCTTGTCCCGCACTAACTGCTGTTCCACGGGGTTGAAGATTCCTCACACTGATAAATATTTTCTCACCTCCTCACCGGTCACACTTCAGACATCATTGAATCACATTTAATCACGGTGTGGAGTCTGTGTTCATGTGTTTGGAAGGAGCCGTGGCATTATCTCCAAAATTACCCCTCTTTTAAATCCCAATATTTAGATTATTTTTTATTCTCTTCCTACATTTTGCCTGTAGGAACAATGTGTCAGTGGTTTTCACTCCTCAACACTGAAGAAAATGTTTTTCGGAGGGCTGGTAAATCTAATAAAGTAACGTTATCTGCTTCACTGGCGGCTGCCCTTCAAGGCCACGCTGCTCCTTTTCCACCCCGTCGCCTCATAACATCACTGGTTATCCATCTGATTCTACATTCCTGTGTTTAGCGGCCCATGTGTTAAAATATTGTATGTAATAGTTTTTGTATGTTCTTCTTATACAGTGTTATGTTGCGCTGAAGGTTGTCGTACTGTAAGTGCTACAGTAAATCCTGTATTCCTGTCTTCCTTACAGATGCCCGGACATGCGGGATGGCAAACTGCCAGTACGGCTGTGAGGTCATGAAAGGAGAAGTTCGCTGCCAGTGTCCGTCTCCGGGTCTACAGCTGGCACCGGACGGACGGACCTGTGTGGGTAGGTGCTTGTGTGTGCCAGTCAAAAATTCATAAATTTGTTTTTTGATTTGAACATTTCGCCCAACAGTTATTAACTCACCTTCATGTCATTACAAATCTTAATAAATACAATTTTTTCATTTGTTTAACACAAAGTAATATTTTAACAAATGGTTACCAACATGTTTTCTCTTTCGTGATCTTGTGTGTTTTGAAATAAACGATGGGATTTGGGTGAATTGTCCCTTTAACTGCGTTTCTCACAATTGTCTTACTGCACCTTAAAACAACAGAAGATGTTATTGATGTAGGGCTGAAGCAACTTTATTAGATCTGACAACAATCCCTTCAGCTTGCGGACGTGCAGCAAAGGGCTGTGTGTCATTTATTAACTCCTGAAGGGTCAGAAAGGGGCGGAAACCGACCCCTCTGGGAAAAATTAAATCATAAAAAAGTTACAACCACTTTAGATCAAACACAGAAAGAAAAGAGAGCATTAGATCTTTGCTTTTCATTTTGTCATCCTTTGAACGCTGCATGAATACCGGGACATGAGCATGGCGAAAATGTTACCACTGTCTGAAAAAGATGTGCAACCTTTGTGTTAATGAAAATGTCATGAAGTGCGTTTCATTTGTTGCTCGTATCATAACTTCAGATCTCACGCAGCCCTTGACAATCAAGCTGTGACTTTTTTTTGATTTGGTGGTTACGTTTTAAATGTTGTTTTTAATGTCATTCCACAGTCACAGAGATAACATTTTTGTGTAACTGTACAGGTGGTAACTTTGCGTGTCGCTGCACAGATCAGTAAATCACAAATGGAATGTGACAAATTGAGTCAGTTAACCTTTAGCGCTTTAAACACATGCTAGCTCTGGTTTCTCCCGCCTTTCTGTTTGTCTGGAGGCCATGAAAGATCATTAATGAGAGACTGACCACTGCATGTTCATGGTTAGATGTTTTGCAGAAGAGTTTAATTGCTCTGAGGAAACGGGCAGCAACAGTCAGATGGATGTTTGTACATGTAACTGAGATCCACCGAGCATCACACACATGTTCTGAGTTCTTACTCCTAAGTCTTTAAAGTACTCACAAGTTTTGCCTTAGACTCTGAATATAGTAACAGGTTAATTCCTACTTTAGTTTCAGTGATCAAAACTCAATAATGGGACATGAATGAAATTAACTTGAAAGGAAAATATTACATATGTGAACATAAATCACACAATTATATTTGCCGATTGTTATGATACTGTTATGTTTATGTGATGAATGGTTGCCTGGAAAATTGGGGTGGCTCATCTTGCCCCATGGTTGTGACAGGGAAATGTGAAATGGCTTTACAGATTTACCTGCAGAGATAATCGGCCCCCGTCCTTAACTGTCCTTAAGTCCTTAACTCCCCGACACGGCCCCATTGATCCAGTCCGGATCAGAGAACCATTGATGGATGTGTCTGCTGTGCTGGTTTTGCAGATGTGGACGAATGTGCCGCAGGTCTCGCTGTTTGTCCTCGTTTCCGGAAGTGCATCAACACCTTCGGAAGTTACATCTGCAAGTGTCACGACGGCTTTGAGCTGCAGTACGTCAGCGGGAAATATCAGTGCTCAGGTAAAAACGTTGATGTGTGCAAATACAAAAGATGTTTAGATGTTTGTTTGTTTAGCATGATGTGATTAATGAATCCCAAAGACAGAACAGCTTTGGCATTATAAAGGATTTCCCTTTTGCCAACAATTTCTGCCAACAATTTGTTGTGCCAAATTCAAACTTCAAATTCAATTACTGTTAGTTGGTTTTACATAATGGTTTAGTTTTAAATACCATTATGGCTCCCTTTGTAGGCGGCAACAAAACTGCTGTCTATGTAGAGTGTTCCTGCATTAGAAACTGCCTGTGTGCCAAACCCTAGTGAGATATCTCAGTGTCTCGTCTTCTTTCAGATCTGAACGAATGCTCTTCAGGTCAGCATAAGTGTAGCCCACATGCCACCTGCTACAACACCCCCGGTTCTTACAAGTGCAAGTGTAAAGAAGACTACAGAGGCTCAGGCTACGACTGCAAATGTGAGTATTCAACCCTGTGACCCTGTGACATTTTCACGTATCAACATTAATGATCACTGTCCAGCTATATACTGGTTAAAATTCACTCCTGCTAAATAAACGTCGCTCTCATTAACTCTAAGTGCACAGCTAAGTTGCTAGCCAAGATTTATTCACATTTTTGCTCTGATCTTCAGCTGCGTTGCAAGTATTTGCAGTGTAACGGGTCGACGCGTAACCTGAGAGAACTTTTCTGGCACGAATGTCACTGAAAATGACCTTAATACATAAAGGCGAATAAAAACTAAAATGCACAGACTGTCTGACTGCACAGCAGTAAAATCCCTAATTTGGATAAATGAACACTCTTCATGCATAAACGGAGTTTAGGTAAAACCGATGAAATTATAAATCAACTTATGCTGTAATTGGGCCCATCTGTTCTCAGATGTGGTGATTTTGAAGCATTAGAAATAAAAAAGATGTTTCTAAAGTATTCTGCAGTCATGAAGTGCATTTTAGCTAAACAGGGTGGAAAGGTGCTTTCAAAAACACCTTGAGATTAAGCTTTGGAGAATCAGGAGATTAGTTTGATGGCTTTCAGGCGTTTGAGTCAATGTCACTGTTAAGAGGTGCAGCGTGTACAGCTTTCCCTCTGAGGTAAATAATGAAGGTGACTCATCTGAAAGATTGATGGAAGTTGAAGGAATTCCAAGACTTTAGCTCAAAGATCGGCGGTCATGGAGATGCCCAGAACACAAGAGTGAGGAAACTCTCATTCCATGTGAGCTTTAAACAGTAGCACACACCATCACCGCAGCACAACAACCTCTCAGGACTGAGGCACTTGTCAGGAAAGAAAGGAAGATGGATGATTTAAATTCCTGATGAAGTGTCACAGCTCTCAGGAAGTTGAACACGGTAGATTGTTCACCTGTCAACATGACCGAGCAGCAGGAAATGGAATGTTCATAAGTGGGAATCCTGGAAAAACATCTTAGGAGTGATTGTGGGCTGTCAACGGTTCCCAGTTTGCAGCTGTTGTTATAAAAAAATGTTGAAAGGCAACAATATATAAACTCCCATAAAAGTCACAAGCGATTTCATTTTAAAACAAGATTAAATGTTGTTAAAAATAAAAAACAGCAACACTCATAAACCTGAAAACAATCAGAGAAATGAATATTGTGTTGAGTTGAGCAGTGACTTTTTTCCATAATGCAGTTTTCCTACTTTATATTTGTTTATACTGTATCTGAGTGAAATGCAATAAACTTTAATTATTGCAAATGATTAATATTTTAATCAAACTTTATTTTATATTTTAATAAAACTTAGCGATTTTTAGCGTTGACATTAGCTTGATAGCTGGCATGTATTTAATCTTTGCTAACAAAAAAGTCTCACATGATAGTCGTATGACATCACAACCATGTTTTCACTCTTACACACCTCATCCAGGTTGTGTAGCATTTTAGTGATTTAACGCAATCAATGAGGCATCTAGTTTTTCCAGCATCATTCCAGCATGGACTCCATCAGCCAGGTGTGTGTGTGTGTGTGTGTGTGTGTGTGTGTGTGTGTGTGTGTGTGTGTGTGTGTGTGTGTGTGTGTGTGAGGTGCTCAAAGGATTGAATAATGGCTTTTTTGGAATCACATATCAAAGCTCCTGTGAAACCTGAGATAGCAGTTTCTCATTCATAGTGTTCTCCTCTCGAGGGGCAGTCGGCTCCTCAGGTATTGATGTCAGATTTGACGGATGACACCTTTTGCATGCATCAGACCATGAGCTGAAAATGAGCTTCTAACCAGATCCAAAAATTCTTGGGATGGAGAATGTTTGAGGACACAACCTCCATGCAAGTTAAATCAGTGACTTTATTACTTAGCTAGTAGGAGCTTAGCTGAGTTTAACAGATGTAGAGGAGATCAGAAACATAAGATGTTTACTGTGGACTGTAGATGATCACTGTGTTTCTTTAACAATGTTTGTTCTTATTTCAGACATCCCAAAAGTGGTCATTGACCCTCCTCCACGACCAGGAAAGACCACCCCTGTCAATAACAATAACAATGGGGGCAACAAAATTCCAGACTCAGACCACAAGAGGACCACCACAACAAACAGACCACCAGTGACGGCTAAACGGATTTCGCCCTCTACAACGACCACCAGAGCTCCACCCCCCACAAAAAAAGTCACGCCTTTCGTGAGACTCCCACCGACCACCACCCGCAGACCCCTCATTCCGACTCGCAGACCCCCTGTGCCGGTGACCCCCAAACCAAAGAGCCCATCTCGACAACCACCCACCACCACCAAAGCCCCAGTGGTCACAGCGGTGGTCCCTGTAGTCCCAACACGCCGCCCCGTCATACCGGTGGTCACCCCAGTCGACAACAACATCAAAGACTTCACTCAGAAACAAAGAGGCGACGTCCACAGTAAGTAAAGCACCTTTCGTGTCCTTCATGTTTTTGGACATCTCAGGTTTGCCAGAGGGCCAGTTTTGCAGGTTGCAGCTTACATGGCAGCAAATAATGAGGACAGAAACACACCTGTCGAGGTTACGTTCTCTGCTGCCCAGCCTGCAGACACACATCAGTTACTCTGCACTGCTACCCAAACTCACAATGGCCTTAATAAATAATGATGGCTTACAAAATCCCTGTGGGAAATTATTCAAGGAGACACCGAGGAATTAAATATGAATGTTATTGCTTCTAATTGATTAAAGAGACATAATTATGTCAAAGCATCGCAGCCCGACACCAGCAGCAGAAATCACCTCAGGCTGCTCACATGCTTTGATCTTGTGTGGTGGGAAGACATTGTTTCCAGTGGAGAAATGTACACAGTGCTGTCGCAAGCACAGGGTGCAGAGATAATTAAAATCAATAGACTAATCACAACCTTAACTTCCTCCTGGTGTATATCTGCTGTACACACACTCTCTCCCGTCAGGTCTGTGTCTCAGTTATGGGAGAAAGGATTTCACTTATCTTGCCTTTTGCATGTTTAGTTTGTTGTCTTCCAAGACTTCTTGGCACTTTTTTGCAAATACTGTTCTAGGCTCTTTATAAAGTGCTCCTAAAATCCAGGTTTTCTCTGCAGTTAAGGTTAAATATAACAAATAAAAAACGAAATGTTTAAAATGATATAAGTATGGCAGAGTGGGTAAGAGGGCAGGTTTGAGGAGCGTTTAAAACAATGTAGCCACTTTTTATAGCATGTTAACTTATGTAAGAGTTACCTAACATCTGAAGTCGTGTTTGTAGCTTTCTGAGTTTTCCTCTTTCCTCCAGTTCCACGGAATCATGGACAGAACAACGTGTTTGGAATTGATTTAGACATTGAACTGGGAAACACAGAAGAAGAGTTAAAAGACGATCCAGGTGAGATGAAGCAAGTTTGAAGTTGAAATGCAAGTTAAAGTGTGTGTAAAACAGTCTGTGGAGAATAAATCACACTGATCTGATTCTGATCTGATGTTGTGAGTGTGAGCAGATGAGATGGACCAGCAGTCTGATGTTTTAATTGGCCTTTAAATAAACAGTAACTTCACTGATGCCTGTGGGAATGTGAGAATAAACTGGAGTTACTTTTCATGTAGCGTTTTCCCGTTTGCTGTTTGCAAGGTCAGTTCCTCAGGAGACATCTGCTCTGTGTGCCAGGAATTCAGTTAATGTTGCTGAACTGCAGCCCACATCTTAAAGCTTAACACTTAACATGGATGAATTAATGACACCAAATACAAGCATGTTCAGGTGTCCAGCCCTCCCCCACAAAACTATTTTTATTTTTTATATTTTAATAACAAAAGTTTAGGACCATTAAGAACATTTACGTTGTAACATGATTTTTATGTTTTTAATGCATCCTGATGTTACAGTAATAGTTATTTTTACATCATTGAAAATTAAAAATTATTATAAATATGTTTTACCAACGTTTCAGACAAAATGTTTTAAAACATGGCACAAAAGATCATGCATAATTTTCTGTGAAGCAAAATATTCGTTCTCATGTCTTTTTGATTGTGATGTAAAACACGACCTTCACATGTTCCTCACAAGCTTTGTGAGTTTCACACATTTGTGGTGTCAGTTAATTTGTGTCAGGAGTGAATGTTTGATGGGTTGTGTGACGTTCCACAGCCACTGAACATCTGAGCTGCTCCTTTGATCACGGCCTCTGTGGATGGATCCAGCCCAGAGGAGACCTGCACTGGGAGACAACAGAAGACCCGTCTGGTACGAATCAGTGTTTTAACATTCAAATACTCCTGGATGCTTACAGGTCAATTATCTGCAATTGAAATCCACGCATTCCCTTCTATGGCAGGTGGGCGGTACCTGACGATCTCCGAGGGTGGGGAGAAGCGAGGTGGGCGTGGCGCTCAGTTGGTACTGCCCCTGACTCCGCCCTGGAACGAGGGGAACCTGTGCCTGGCGTTCCGACACAGGATGGCAGGACATCACGTGGGAATGCTGCAGGTGTTTGTACAGAAGGGTCGGCAGCACAATCCGGCTGTCTGGGGCCGAACGGGAGGAAACGGCTGGAGAGCCACACAGATCACAATCTGGGGCAACGGACTAGAAAGTGTGAGTGTCCAAACGACACCGACCGTCTGCTGAATGCGTGTAAATCATGTAAATGTATGTAAATAAAGTATAATGTAAATAATTTTTGCTGCTCCAGGTGATCGTGAAGGGTGAGCGGAGGAGAGGGCGCAAGGGTGAGATCGCTTTGGATGACATGAGTCTCAGGAAAGGCTCCTGTCAGGAGGAACACAATCTGAGGAGACTTTAACACCAGCGACAGAGACTTTAACCGCCAGATTCACCGCGTCAGACTTTAGAAAGGAGGGACACACACACAGAGCGAGTTCTGCACTTCTACTGGCCTTCAAAAGTTACTTCAAAGCGCATGTTCCAGTAGCCAATCATCAAAATGGTTCTGTAGGTCCAGGTTAAATATGTCAGCTGACGTTAATTCGAAGGCTAATTCACCAGTTTTTTTCTGGAGTCTCCAGTGGGTTTTTAGAATAGCTGTGCTTAACATTTGAAGAAACCGCTTTTATTTTACAGCATCAGACACAATCAGTGTGTCAGAAACATCCTCATGGAGGCTGTTTGTCCTTATTTTGCTTTAAAACTCATGTTTTGTACTCATGTATACAACTCATGGTTGTATATTTTAGAACAAAATCTGAAAGATCAATGTCAGAAAAACCCATTAGATATTCCAGAAGGAACTTATGCTCACAAATGTTAATTCTCTGAAAGTCTCTCGTCAGTTTTAGAAATACTGACTGAACAGCCAAAGGGCAGAAGCGATTTAAATTGGATAAGATGTCTAAAGAAACTTCAGATGTCTAAAAAAATGTACTTTTGTAAACTTTAATTTTATAAATGCAAGAGTCGCCCACTTCAGTAACTTGAGTTAAAACAGATGTTTCCCTGCTGTCGTAAACAAACGTCTCTGTAAAACTTCTTTCACTCTCTCTTTTAAACTGCCCATAAAATATTTAAACCACCCTCCTAAACTGTACAGTTTGGCCCAAATATTTTGTTGGCCCAGTTAGCCGTTACCTGTGTGACGAACTATTTTTTGGTGTATTATTGTAAATGTATTCATACATCATGTGTATATATAAATATTTTCAGATATGCTTTGTAGGTGCATTAATGTGTGAATTCATCCTATATGTTTACATTACATGACCTGATTTGGAGTATTTTGTTGATGTATTTTGTTCGGCACAAACCAGTTAACTGTTATGAGCTTCTAAACGGCTGTATCAGCCGTTCTGTATAATCACTCATTCATTGTTACCCTTTAAAGAATGTATGTTGAATAACAAACGTCTCCGTTTATTGCAATGACTCAGACATTAAATGGTGTCAACATTAAATGTGTTTTTTTGTACGTCTCCTGTTTGCATAAGAGAATCATTTGGGCCGGTACCGTAATGAATTTATCTTCAACCGTGGCTATATTCATCATTACTTACACACACATTAGTATCAAATCAGTGACTGCAGAAAATACATTCATGTTGTACCAGCAATATATCAGCAATCGTTTTTTTAATTGTAGAAATGTGAAATTGAACCCTGTTCTGATGTAATGTAGGATTTATTCTTGCGTTTTAAAATAACCAGCTCTGCTATATTGTTTTAACGTCTCTGAAAACTTTTTATGTTCCACTTTATGGTCGTCAGAAGTAAACGATCAGAGAATTTCTGTTTCTCTTCACGCTGCAGGGGTTAGAATCACAACGACGATTCAGCGGTTCTGAAATAAATGAAATGCGTTTTATTGACCCCCATGGGGGGGCTTATAAAATGAAAACCACATACAACTACAATCATGGCCTAATGGTTAGAGCCTGACTTTCTAAAGGTGTCATGTTCAATTCCCACATCACTTTCACATTGGCATGCCAGAGGTTAGTTTACAGTAGGGCTAGTTTTCTGGAAAAATCACAGCCGTTCAGTCTCGGCGTATTTTAATGCGTCTATACCACAATAAGACACCGTTCCTCAGCAGAACCTCATTCTTGCAGCAGAGACTGAACATGAAGGCGGTAAGATTATATTCTGTTACTATAATCAACTGTAGATGTAGAATGATGCAGAAATCAACATTTAGAAGCTATATTGTTTTCCCAAGCGTTCACAATAATCTAGTGATTAAGTATCTAAGCATCAACGTAACTCCTGCTCTAACGGATACAACCCAGAGTCAAACAGGCTTTGCATTCAGCGCTAACTCTCTCACGCTAACACAGAGAAACACTGTTTGAATTTTTATGACCTTCTGTCAGATTGGATGAGTCTGGCTGTAATGACACATTCTCACCAACAGAAACTGTGATGGTTGAAAATTTCAGGCCCGCTGTTTTTTAATATATTGAAGTGGAACCAACTATATTATTTTTAATGACTGTTAAAACAACATTAGAATGAAATTTCCAGTTGAGTGGCTTTTGATAAATGTAACACTTAACATTTGACAACCATGCAAATGAATCCCAAGAAAATGTATGCAAACATTTAAAAAAAAACAACATTTTATTTGTTTGGTCCCAGACTGACTGTGTGTCGTTCTGTTTTTCACTTCCAAAATGAGAATGCCCTGAAGAAACGTTTCACACATTTTACACAAAAAAAGTATCAGCTGCAAGCATGAATGAAGCTAATTCATGTTTTCTCAGAATATAAATGACATTTAAATGTTTGGTTTTAATAAAAAGGCGTTATATCTGTGGAGACGGGACTGTTAACAGGCCGGTTGACTTCATTTTGTTCATCCCTCCATCCAGGACACAAACACGTGGAAAATTCACTTTCACCAAGTGAGCGGCAAACTAAAGGAGAGAAAAGAAGAGACGATACAATAACTGCATTTATTCAGGAGAAAGATCAATACAAGAACATAAACGAGGACAAAACCATCAAGCCATGAAGAAAATAATGCGGGAAACAAAGATAAGCTGGGTAATAATTTTACCGTTGTGGCGTTTTTCATAATGTTGCTGAGAATCACAATCACCCGGAATTTATATCCGGCCAGCGTGTTGGTGGCGGGGCATTGGAGCAGCTCTCCCTCCGGACCAAACGTGGATGTGTACGGAATATTGATGCTGCCCGGGATGTGTCCTCGGCTGAAGCTGCACACGGAGTTAAGGAACCTTTCTGTCAGATGACTGTCAAACTACACCTAAGATCTTTGACTTTAACAACTGATTTAATAATATAGTTTACTTATGTAATTTGTTTTTTAAGGTTACACATTGTTTTACTGAAAAACAAGCTAAAAAATACTATGCAGAAAAAACAATTATTTTCTCAGTACAGATTTCAGTGTGAATATATTTTTAAGGCACCGTCAGGCGATTATGCCCCCGTAAATCACTCAGAACACTTAAATCACGCCTCACTACACCGGTGAAGATCGCTTAGCTCTGTTATGTATGTGCAGCGAATCTCCAGAGAAACTCTGCTGCACATTTGTTGCGGTAAGAGAGCGAGTGGACTGCAATTTCTCATAAGCTCTTGAGCTGAACAGTTGTAACAGTGTCAGGTGAAGTTCACAGGATTTGCAGAACAAACTTTACACACATCCACAGGCTTGTGAAAACTTTCCAACTTTAGGTAAAAATCACAGCAGGACTATGAAAGAACAAGACAGAGAGAGAGAGAAAGAGAAAGAGAAAGAGAGAGAGAAAGTGAGAGATCAAAGTCTACTGGACAAGAGAAAAGAGTTGTAACAGACATGTCAGTTCTTTGAGATGTTTGCTGAGTTTGACCAAGATGAGAGAACATGAGAGAGAGAGCGAGAGAGAAAGAGAGATTAAAATGTGTGTGCTGTGTAATTGAACAGTAACTCATCCTAACTGCCTCCCACCACAGCTGAAGTTACAATCATCCGTATTTCCTGCTACATATTTTAGCAGAAATGACTAGCTGTGGTACTTCCCAAGAACATTTAATAACCTTCCGCTGTTTCTCCAGAGGACATGAAAAACGATCGCATGAGTCACTACCTCATGCAGATTTAAAGAGCCATTAATGCAGAAGATCTTTGTCTAACATTGAGGTCAAATATTGATCCAGTTGTATATATATACACTACAGTAATAAAACTCCATCTAAAAGTGAGATGAATATGATTTAAAGTTAGGATCCAACAAAACGTTCCAGAAATGTATGAAGACCGTTCATGTGTAAGGATACTCCTCAATGCTACGGATGTCCACCGCCAGGATCTTGGGTTTTCCAGTTTTGGCTTTTTTCATGGGAGTTTTGATGAAGGCTGGTCCGCTCAGCTCACACAGGTCAATGATGTCCTCCACAGAGATCCGTGGAGAAACCTCTGCCTTCAGCTCGCTCAGCTTCAGTGATTCGCGGCTCTGTGGAGCACAAACACATGAAGACGTGAACAGGTTTCAAACGACATAGCTGAGGGGAAAGTTCCATGTTAACACCCGTCCTCAATATCTGTCACCCAAGAACCCTAATTCGCAGAACCCAAACGTCTCTCACACTGGACTAAATTCTGACATTATAGTTCTTAACAGCACTTCAGGTTTTGGATCCGTCTCTCACTATTATCAGTAGGGAAGTAATCGATTTAACAGGCACATGAGAATAAAAATCAATGTTATTTGTCAACTTGATACTCCAACACTAGCCCAAATTCTCACAGTGCCACAATTAATCAAATTAATGATGGTATTATGACATTACGTTTCTCACATACAGCATTTCATGTTTCATTTCTGATTCACACAATATTAATGTAGCTCTGTGTGTCTGAAACACACACTACAAGGAAACACAGCATCTGGTGTTTAGATACTTGGATGCAGATTTTCCTGGCCTGAGAAGTTTGACACCTACTCATAAAAACTCGTGTAAATTACAAACGGCATTTCCGCAAAATCCCACATTTCCCGATGCAGGTCTCCGAAAGCAAAGCTCGGAAAAATGGCAGTGAGGTGGGGGTTTATCTCGCAAATGTCAATGTTCAGCTGCCCGTGAAATCAGTCCAATCACTCATGGACCACCAGCCTCCCACAGAGCGCAGCCAATTACCTGTGAGGTCACCTTACCAATAGAGGTACGATTGAGAAACTGAAAAACCCTGATGTCCAGTGGTCTCTGCTGTTAACATGCATTAGATCTGCAGGGCTGGTGGTCTTGCCCTCATTGAATAAAGGAGGCCCCTTTACCCTAGTTGACCTTCCATTATCAGCACTGACATTTTAATAGTCCTGTCTGATGCCCTGTGCTCTCGCAGAAAACCGATGAGATTGGAGGCCACCAAAAAGTCAACAAAAATGAATGAGAACAGAAAACAAAACAGCAGGAAAAACGAAGAAATAATCACATTCATGCACATGTGCCCACAGGTCTTTAAACACTGAGCAAAATTAGTTGGGGAAATTTAAAAACAACCATTCATTTGAAGAGTTTAGCATCTGCCTGACAGGTGTTGTCAAAAGATGTACGATATGTTGCATCAGAAAAAAAAAGACAGAAATTCGATTTGGTGACAAAACCCTGCGGTGATGAAACCAGAGATCATCACACATCTGGCTGCACAACAAAATATTTGCGCTGTTTCATTTGCGAGAGCAACACACTGAGAACAGACCCCCAAAACAAAATACATCACCTCCAAACCACAGTCTCCCTCCTGGCCAATCAGAACTCAGCATGTCACGACCTTGACTCACTAACGGGTCATTAGCACTTCATCATTTCAATGATCAACCATTAACAAGGCAACACAGAGACGGGCACGTACACAGCCTTAATAAACTGTTTTAAACGGATTACCCATCCTCACAGCCATCAGCAGTCATAAATATAGTGTTTATTACGGGACGATGACTCTCTTCCCTGCTGAGAAACATTAACATTGTTTTAGAATCGTTCATTTTTATATCCAAAAAACGTCACAATTAATCTCATCATCATATAAGGAAATATGATGATGTTTCTCCTGCACACACACACACAGGAACACACACATCCAAAAACAGGAACACACAGGAACACACAGACCTGCACACAGGAACACAGAGAGAGCGAGCAGAGGACTAGTTCAGCTCTAATGACCAGAAGATGACTAGCAACAGCAGACCCAACCGTAGCATTTAGCAGCAGAGCACAGCTAGAGAGAGAGGGATGGATTCTGCACAGAGAGAAACGAACAACTAAAGATGACTAAATTATAAACCTGCAGAATTAGGATTGCTGGAAAACCAGGTTGTCTAACTGAACCCAGGAGAGAACATCTACAATAACTTACTATACTGGATACAGTCAACCGGCTCAAATGAGTGAAGTCTATAGTTAAAGGCCTGGTTTAGATTGATAAACCGCTGCACACTCCTGCATATAAAGTATTTAAGAACACATTTGTCTATGGCCCTCAACATGAATTGGGGTAATGATCAAATAGAGTCAAAAATTGGGCTCAGTTTATCACTTGGAAATTAATTTCCGTCTATTTTTAACATCAAGCTAATGGAGGATTTGAAATGAAGATCACAAGATACATGAAACACTTTCAAATTTTTCGATTTCAATATTTTTTATTTTAAGGGCTGTTTTGTAATGTTCTCATTACTGTCATTATGAAAGAAGGTGAACAAAATACAATTAAAAAAATCACTCTTAAGAGTTTTAAAGCATAAATGAATTTAAATGAATGTGTGGGGTGAATTATTCTGCCATCGCTCAGGGATTTAAACGTATAACTTTTCAAATACCAGCCCAGATTTTTAATTCCACATCACTCAGCAAATATCCGGCGCTAACGTTTCTCAGTCCTGCACAGAAATGAATGTATCTTCAGCTCATCCACACAGCGGCTCTCCAGACATGCTCAGTCAGAGACTGCAGAAAGATTAGGTCAACAGATGAGGGTTTGTAAAGCTCAACAGCGCCTGGAGGCAAACACTGATGAAATGCAAACACAAGCCAAACTCAAAGAGGTGAAAGGTTCTGTCTCCAGTACATCAGATGCAGGTTCACCACAGCAACTCAAAATATTTCCGACACACCCGGTAACAGTAACATCATCATCTCCATTCAATCTCTGACAAACACTCCAACAGAAATGTTTACTAGCGATTACAAGACATAACAGAACAATAACAGAACGTTTCTGAAGACAAATGTCACAACCGTGGGATCAGTTTATTTTTTATCTACACAAACTTTCTGTGTGTTACACAGTGTTTAAAAACACTTGATTCTATGAATAGTTTATGATTTATTTAGTATTATTTTTATCTTTGTACAGTGTTCAGGAGGAGACAGGAAGTGTTAGGTGTCGCATCAGAAGGTTGGGTCAGGAGAAGAGTGGAGAACGGCTTATTTATGCGCAAGAACTAAAACCATCAAATAAATGAAGATTTTACCTTCACAAATGAAATGTGGCGTTCAAGGCAATTGAGGTCAACTAATGTCTGCAGTCCACCAACCAAAATCTATCATCCTTTCCTCCTTTACTCCGTCCTCTGTCTGTCTTTCTTTCTGTCTGCAGTTCTATACATCTGGTGTTTTTTTTTACTTGATGCTGAACATTTAGATATGATGTAAACAATAATGAACAAAACCTGTAATGACATATAACTCAAGCAACTTAATATATAACATTTGTTCCCCTGCAGGAGATTATTAGTGAGAAACAGCATCTCATTAGGAGGATTTTGTGAGGAGGGCGTCTGTAACTACAGCTGCACCCCCGCTGACCTCAGATCTTCATGGACCATTTGACTAGCGGTGGCTAAATGGCTTTATGCTTCATCTCTCTGAGTCTCTCTTTCAGTGGCTGACGATCGTTCAAAGTTAAATGCAAAAGGGCAAAAGGATCTCGTGAGATGTGGGATGTGACGGCTGAGGTAAAGGCCAAACTGCTCTGAAACTGTTTTTAACTTGATATCTTCAGCACAAATCGTTCTTCACATAATACACACATAATATTACAGAGAAAAAATAAGGCTGATACTTGCCTGTGGAAAATATTACCTGCATGATTCTAGGTTGTTGTGGGTGATTGCTAGGGTGTTGCTATGCTGGTGATAAGAGATTCTAACTGGTTGTTATGGTGTTGCAATGCAGTTGCTAGGGTGTCTGGGATGGTTGCTTTAAGGTTTTGGGTAAACGTTCGCTTTAACTGATTTACAGTGTAGCTGTGACAGTGTTGGGCACTTAAGGATACATACCAGGTCAGTTTTGGGCAGGTCCTGATATTCTGAGGAATAAAAAGAGGTTGTTTTCCCAAAGCTGTTGCCATCGTTGGCGGGTTTGGTTGGCTGGGCATGTTGCCGATACGTGGCACTTTTAGGAGTCCAGCAGAAAAGGTTGATGGATTCTCTGACACAGCGTTCAATGTCGATTTCTAAATGCAAAACAGGAAAGAGAAAATCTTTAATTACTGTGAGGCAAGACCTCAGGGACAAACAAACAAATCAGCAGGGGTGTGGTGCAGTGGTTAAAGATCTGACCTGGGCACCAAAAGAATGTAGGTTCAAACCCTAGACGTTCTGCCTTCAACAAATAATCCAGAAACATATTTCATTGTGTGGATAAAAACATTTCAGAATGCAATCAGGTGTTGCTTCAGCAATGACAGTCTCAGTTTACTCCCATAGATAAAGCTACTTTTTATTTTGGACTTGTGTAGTAGCTGCTGAAGTGATTTAAATATCAGAGACGTAAAAATAGAAGCTTTATATTCACATGGCAAAGGCTCAAATGAACCATCTCCTCTCAATTAACCTCATGTCACCTCGGAAATCCTCCATCAGAGTTTATTTCTGACAGCTCTGCTCACACATAAAACCACAAACACAGAAGAGAAACTCCAGCCGCTTGCGTTAAACGCAGCGCGACCTCTCTCGAGCTGTGCTCTTTAAAACGGAGATTAAATTAGCGGGATTCACACGGATATAAACAACCTGGGATTCCTTTCCTCACTGAGATCTGTTTTATCCTGTTAGTGGAATAACGGTAAACTTAATGAAGTGCTTTAGAAAGCCTGGCCCACCCTTCAAATCAAGCCAAGAATGACACTTGTGTTGCTGCACAGAGGACGTGATCTGAATACATGATGCAGACTAGATTTACAGAGACCCTAGCTAGTGATCTAAAATAGTGCCTAACTGCCTCAACACTGTGAGTGTTTGAGGATGATTTATTTAGGATGGGTTAGGGAGCACATGCACTGTTGAAATATATAACTCAAATGTACTGCAAGTCGCTTCGGATAAAATCATCTGCAAAACGTAATTGAATGAGAACACAAACATTTTGACTTCAAACTAACATTCCCAGCGATGTAATCATATTTAATCTGTCACAAAGTCTAATCAAGCTTTTGAGTTAGATATACAATTCATTCATTCTTAGAAAGCCCCTGACCCCTGAGAATTGACAGAGAGAAGATGCAGACAGGAGTTAACTGAACCACACTGACAGCCAAACAATAAAACCATACAGATCACAAGGACAAATATAAAAGGAAAAATAGCTAAAAAATTCTGTGTCATAGGACAAAAATGTATGTTTAATGAAGTGTTGTCAGACACGCTTCATGGCTGAAAAGAAAAACACGTATTTACTCAGTTACAGAGACACCTGATAAGCAGGAGAAACACACGATTCAATTGACATAATTCATGAACGTTGAATAAAACAACACCATCCTGCAGCACAAATCTCCCAACGGCGCCAAAACAAACAGCATCCAATCGGAAGACAGATCTGGCATGTATCCCACATTCGATCGCTTTCGTCACAGTTTTAGCTACAGATGTTAGTCAGACGCCGATATCCACATTCAGGTTTCTGGGAAACCAAACGTGCGACAGGGGCGTCGAGATTCGGCGAGGAACGGAAGCATAACCCTGAGCACCAGACTGCTAAATTCCCTGATGCCATTGACCACAGCTGGAAGAACTTACAAATTCAGCCTCTACAGAAAGTGGAATGAAAAAGGATTGACAGACAGCACAACCCAAATGTAGCATTAGCCTTTGTTTTAGCCGATGACTAGCGATGCTTAAAATGTTTAGCATTAAAAATACTTACATAATTCTACAAAAAAAACTTACATAATTATGTAAGTAAAAATACTTTTAATTCTTTACTCATTTTAAATACTAATAATTCTTACATAATCTGTGATTATTCACCTGTTTCAGAACACTGAGTATTTATTGTAGAAACCAACAAACTATCACTCGAAAAAAATCACTCTTCTAGAAACACATTGATGGTTACTTTGGTTAAATACCACAACAAGCAGGTACTAGCTGATCAATAAAATCTCTTGTGGTTAAATCCCAATAAATTTAACCTCATGAGATACTTACAAAGTCTGCTTTGCTTAACAGAAATATTTTAAAGTAAAATTTGAGTAAAAATGTCATAAATGGTCAATTTCACCCATTATAATTTGCCTCATTTGCTATCATCAAACAGTATCCGATCAGACGGCCTCTTCTCTAGACATCGACCAATGACAATCCATATCGTCTGAACACTGTGCTTAACACCATGACCGCTGCTTTTTAAAGAAACTCATTTTTCCAGACACTGAAAATGAAAGTTGTGTGTGCATTCAGAGTCCACAAAATAATGACACAATGAAAAGAGCCGGAGCCATTTAAACCCCACTGGTCTGTGACTGCATTTCATCATTGCTATGATGTTACAGCCCACAGGTTCTGCGGTGCGCGAGAGAGACAGAAACAGCCCTTCATACAGGTGATAGCTGTTACCCAAAACCTCCTCACGGTGGAACAAAAGTCTGCTGAGGAGAAAAATGTACCTCAGGCGTTTTCTCCAACTAAATATAGTTTGCTTTTGTGCACTCAGAAAGCAGGTCAAACCACATAATCTGGCCTGAAAACTCCAGCGATTTAATTAGCAACCTGTGCGTGAAAAAGCTTTGTAGAGTCTTGTAGACAAGTTGTAACATTTGTGCGTAAGAGGCCAGTATTACAGCTACTGTAACTGTGAGGCACACAGTCATGTAACAACAGGAGACAAACCAGACGTGAGAGCGGAGGAATGTGATTACAGAGCTAAAACACTCAATAAAAATGCACTTGATGTTAGGAACAGGGACATGAATTAATAACGCACTTTAAAAGGTATAGCGTGAAATGAGAGTCTGAAGGCTGCGAGACATTTCTCTGGTGTATGTTTATCAGTTATGTTTGCCTGAGCAAGCATCTCTTTCACTTAAGGTTATTTATTTAAACCTTTTACTCTCTTATTGATCTCCACTGCATAACTTATCCTGTATCATTTGGGCTGGACATGAATCACACTGTAAGTCTGACTGGCAGGTGTGCTTTAACTTTTACAAGTTTTTGAAAATGTCTGTGCGTATATTGTGGAACTTCTTGGAAACCGACTTTTAACCGTGGGGCATTTTAAAGTCCACAATACTGAGAGAAGCTTATAAAACATGCAAATGTGTTAAATATCATTAGCCTGGAATGATACGATGATAGTCTATGAAATGTCCTCACTAACACAATGAAACAAATCTGTGTGTTTGACTGTAACAAACTGGGAGGGAGTCGTTAAGCGAAAATATTTTACCTATAAAAGGAGATTTTCCCTACGGCTGTGTGTTGCAGAATGAAAACAACTTCAAACTCAACAATATCGACTCATTTTGTTACAACTTCAATCTGTGCAACAGCTTCTAAATGTTTTAAATGCCACATGCTCCCTGGTCTCGTAAATAAACATTTAAAACAAGCAATTTAGAGACAAAAGGCTGGAAACAAGTTTAAGGTGCTGAATATCATCCCACAATATGGACGACTGCCAAAGAGCAGCAGCAGCAGCTGAGGCGAGGCATGCGAGGCAACATGACACATTTGAGGCATGCGAGGCAGAAACAGGAGGACAATTGGACAGTGCGAGGCAAAAAAAAACGCAGCCGTGACCTTCTCAGATTTAAGTGTGCGCATATTCTGCAGCGTCACCGTCTGCAACTGCTGCCACAGTTAATTACACCACTGTCACAACCTCAAACAGAGAAGAGGAGCGACGCCAGAGACCTCAGTCAGGCTCCCATCCTCATCCTCACTGCTTCTCAAAGACGTTTAATTCTCAAAGAGTCCTCGCGGTTCATGCAGAGCCATTCTGCGTTTTCACAATCTCACATTTCCAGTCAGTAAGCTGACAAAACGCTTTGAAACTAATTCCCTTTATGGCAGATACAGATGCTCGCGTACACCCCAGAAGCTGCAAGCAACATTTGCAAACTTCCCTTGATCTTAACATTTATTCTGTTTCCTGTGTTGTACGTTTGACAAATGTTCTGTATTCTCTGGTTATTTTTCATCACGTGTACATCTGCTTTGAAGCAATGCAACACTGTAAAAATGCTACATAAACAAAATTGAATTCAAAACAACCCACAAATTCTTGGGAATCACAAAATCGAACTATTAAACTGATCTTTGCTAACTACTGTAATAGTACCACAGTATTCTTCCACCTAAATGCCACTACTTAAATCTGAGAACCATCTAGTACCACAGTACCAACAGAACCTTCTAGAAACTGTAAATTATTTTGTAAGCAAACATCCTCTGCCGTTCGCTGGACTGATGCACTTCAGATATCTAACACTGTTATGTGAAAAATATACTTGCACAAGACAATCAATTAAAATAAGTTAATACAGCATAACACAATCTGACAGCATTGAAACAGCAGTGTTGTGATTAATTTGGTTTTGGTTATTGATCAAACACGGTACCGCGGCCCCCGGCGTTCTCTCGCAATCTCTGGTGAGCTGCGTCAATGATGAACCATCCTGCAAAATCTCTGCAGCTATTTTCATCTCCTGTCAGTGAGAAACGCTTATTAGCCACTTGTACTCAGATCCCCTTTGTGTCAAACATGATTTGTCTCCTGACAGGACGGTGTGACGCCGAATCTCTCGCTGCTGTTGAACGTCACTGACGGAACGCCTCAGTCACACCTCCTGTTTTCTGTGAACTATGTCTTTAAATATAATTTTGTCGTTTCATTTTCTGGAAATACAGAAAACAAAGAAATTAAAGTTGACATGAGCATTTTTGAGTAAAATCAATGACTGTTACCATTGATTTACCAGAACAAATTCTGTCAGCTAGTTGGTTTCTGTTGTTTTCTATATGATGTTATTCACACACACACACGCTATAAAGTCTTTGATAATATATTCACAAGTCATGAGTCTTACACCATGAACCTCCAAACTTCTAGAAAATTTCTTTAAAAAAAAATCACAGGAAATGTGATTAGCATGCAAAACTATCACCCGATGAATCACAATAACAACATCAGTCTAGCTTTAACAGACACTGTCACTCACTGCTGCCCTTCTGTTGTTACCCTGACATCACACACACACTTTTATTTGTTTACATCTGTGTATTTATCGCCAAAGAGACAGAGACGAGGTTTAAGGGGAACAGGCGTTGGTAACAGGGCACTTTCACATTATTTTGGGAAGTAATCCCTCTATTGTAGCATCACAGCCATCCCGCGGCTCGGAATGCTCATCGCTAATTCCCTCACATTAGCCTCAATCATCGTCCATCACTTTAGCCACGCCGCACTACTCTGTGATGACAGCCACCTCGGGGAAAACGCGCAGAGCAGATGCCAGAGGCTGTTCCGACCGGAACGTCGCACGTCAGAGCGCGGCGGTGCCAGCTGCCATGCGGAAAGTGCGGCGTAAGCTGCATAACTTATCCTGAGCTCATCGCAAACAAGTCTCGACTGAGCACTCGCGAGGGGAAGCTTACGGGGAATAAAGCGCATTGTTTGACAGAGGGGAGTCGAGGGTGCGCTTAAGCAGACAAGTGTGCGTCTCTTTGCTGTCATTCCTGGTATTTTGAAGCCTGAGCCAGCAGCAACAATGCATGCTCGCATTGTCCTTGTTGTGCGATATGCAAAGAATGCCTGTGTAGCATATAGCGAAATACCCATAATGCATCTGGTGTGGACCTGAAAATTGACATCATTAGGAAACTCTTTTGAGCTTGACGTACTGCGCAGACAAAGTTTTCACAAATAATGAGAAAAAAAAAATGAAAAACAGTTATAGAAAATTGTTATAGGTGATAGATGATAAGATTTACATATTAATGGCTTTGTCTAAAACCTCTCACTCGTGCACTTCTTCACTATTCCCTATAAAGTGAACGTCATTTGAGTCCACTGACTGTGGAAGAATGAAGAAAATGAGACATTATCATAAACATTGTTGTGATGCAAGTATAGGGTTTAGCCAATCACAACAAAGGAAATTATAAAGGACAGCGAGTGATTGGACGACTGACTAACTAGACTAACTAAAGTACGACTGAAGTACGTAACCTTGTAAGCAGGACTTTAAGGAAAAAAAATGGAATTAAAGTGTGAATTATGATTGATTAGAAGCTCTTACCGGGCAGGTCAGAGAAAAGCAGGATACATTCGTTGAAGCCGTTGGCCAGCAGGCGGTCTCTGAGCTGCTGCAGAATAGCCACACCGATGCAGAAGGGAAAAGACGAATTTCCCAACAAAAGTGTGTCCCAGAGGTGAAAGATCTTGTGCAGCGGAAACACATCTGCACAGGAAATGAGAAAATAAATCACTTACAGCAAGTTTGTGGAAATTCAGTGCATTAACATTGAGTGGTCGTCAAACAGCAAAGCATCATGGGAACAAAATTGTGTTTTTACTGTTGTTTGTTGTCATTGGTACTGTAGGAGGTGACATTATATTTAACGACACAATTACGGCATGTATGTGTGGTCTGAGCAAAGTAAAACTCATCAAAATACTGCAAAGAAACAATTTAAAGAGACAAACCATATTTTTAGTCTATTTGTTTTGTTGTTGTGTAAAATGTCTTTGAATCCGTAAGCAGTCAGCGATACTCACGCGTGAACATCGTGAGGAACCACGGGATTGCGTACAACTGAAAGACAGACAGAACAGTCATTTTTGCAACAGTGAGATTGATATGAAAAAAACAGCATGACTCCTTTTGTCAATTCCCAATAAAACCACAATGATTGTAAAATTCATTAGAGGAAACCTGTGTTTGTATCGCAGGCCTTTACTTAACAGCCCTGTGTGAAACAGAGGATGTGTGTGGGAGGGTAATGAACAGCCCCTCTCTTTCTCTCTCTCTCTCTCTCTCTCTCCCAGCACCTGTTCCAACACTGCCTCTTTCCCATGGTTCTGCTCGGCTACGGATGGGTTGGATCCATTTCAGGAGCTGATTGGTGGTTCTGCCTCAGAAGTGTTGAGGGGGAAATCAGAGGGTGAGTGGAAGACAGACGTCAGTCTAGCAGCTCAGTTTCCTGCTGAGAGAATCTCTGTCTGTGTCTCACACACACACACACACACACACACCAGCTCCACATAAACCTGACTGCACTGCTCACGAGCTCCTCAGCTCACATCAGGAGGCAGCAAACGGGACAAACTCCTGACTGAGAATGAGACGGTTTCAGATCCAGTCCATATCTGACCCAAACCACACACTGATACCCTGACTGTCTCAACAATTTAATTCTTAGCAAAGACACATCGATACTTGATGACATCATTCTTTTGTGGCTGTATTTAGTCCGAGCGAGTTTCTGAACGATGCCAGAGGAAAGTTGAACATCACTGGTTAGTTTTGGCAAAAAACGCAGGCAGTTTAATATCTAAATGCCACCGTGAAGCAGGACATGAAACTAGGTCATTTTGCAATAATGTTCAGGCCTTTATGCAGCCAAATATAACAGAACTCATACAGATATAACAGAAATGAGCGAAATCCCTGCCGACAAAAGCCAAGATTCATTTATGCCTCACAGACAGTTTGATATTAACATGATAAGCCAAGTTGAGATCAGATATTATTCTGATTTCACTGAAGAACTAAAATGACAACAACGCAGGGAGAAAAGGCCAACATTCGAAACTGTCTGAAAGTATTTGACTTCCAGGGTGAAAAAAAGAGAAACATTTATGCTATTTGTGGCCGTTTTAAAATAATGGACAACCCAGAATGCGGCACAAAAACAGAAATCAAATCTGAACAAAAAGTTAGAATAAAACACCAGATTTATGGAAAATAAACTGCTTACACACACACAAGCAGAAAACTTTTCGGTCAAAGAAACTCTGAGTAACGTTATTATTGGCCTTTAGAGAAAAAATGAAATGGCACTAGAGAGTTCAGAATTTGCCTCTTTAAGAAAGAAAAACTCAAGGTGACATTAGATTCACTGAGCCGACAGCGACTGGCGTCCATGTCAAACGTATCAGAATCAAGACAAGGTAGCGTGTGTATCACAGCTATCAGAAACACTCGTCCTCTCACAAATCTGCTATTAATTCTCTCTGTGAAGCCGCAACAGCAGCTGTTTAGAGACCAAACACAACAGCGGTTTGTTTCTCTGGATCAGAGACTGATTCCCAAAGCTCATATTTTATTTGGTGTCTGTGTGGAATTTGAAGGTTTTCTTCCTGAATTTGCCGGTGGAGGTCACCTATCCGTCAGCTTGGAGAGGCAGCAGCGCAGTGTTCGGGAAGAGAGGGAGGCTTTGTGAATCCCAGAAGGCTGCGATGTGCGCGTGCTAGCTGCCAAATTTGGCCGTAGCACAGAACTCAGGGTCAGTTGTTTGTGTGAATGTCACATCAATGGCGGCAGCTAAAGCAGAACTGATGCCTCTGGTTAGAGAGGCAGGAAAACTCACGTCTGGTATGAAGCCAATCTCATTCAGATGGTTGCTCAGCTCAGGATCATGGAACGCGATCATCTGCGAGAAGACCGTCAGATATTCTGAAGAGCAGAATAAGACAATTCAGATGTTATTTACTTAAATTTTCACATTTACGACAAAATTTTGACTAGAAAACTGTGTGTCTCAGTTTAGCCCTGAAACTTTAGCCTGTAACCAGTGTGAGGAGAAGTTTTTACCCTGTATAACATGAGAATTGTCCTTCAGGAAGAAGTTGTACAGATATTTGGGGATGAAGGCGGACATGCAGGAGTACGCAAGAGCTGAGGAACAAAAATAACAACACAACAGTCTCTTCATGTGAAACTATTTCTGAATACTGGACATATATTGAAAATTATGTTAATTGGAATTATTGTTTCTGAAATCCCACCTTCATTGTTGAAGTTCAGGTACAGGAACGGCGCACACAGTGAATCCAAACCTGAGGAGAAACATCACATATCAGTCACATCTCATTAAACCTGTCAGAAATACCTCCAGCTCACATTTACCCCAATAATGAAAAATAAATGATCACATTTCCATTACAAACATCTTCTGCATTGTGACTTAATAAGCTATGAAATTGTTATAATCCAAAACTCACATTATCATAAAGGGAAAAACATACTTTACAAGGATATTGACTAAACAAATAGTAACACATAAATGTAATAATTACTATACTGTAATTGATTCAGATTAACTGATTTTTAATTGATTTTACAATTACGCATAAAAACATAAAATGTCCATCATTACATTAGTGAGACAGTAATGAAAAAATATCAGATCAAATCTGTCTGATCTGTGTCTGATGTGAGCGTGTTTTTATTAGATTTAGTCTCACACACATTAATAAATCACATCAGATTTCTCTCAGAGTCACAACCCACTTATTCAGTGATATGAATCTCATTTTAATGGAGCTTAATAAAAACTGAGTGTTTGCTGCCATCTTGTGAACAAAAGCTGCACGACACCAGCCCACCTTGCCAGTACACCAGATCAGGGTGAGAGACCACCCAGGCCTTCAGGACCCGCCGAAACTTGATGTGACCCTGCGGTGACGACAGCAGCTCATCGTACTGGTGGCAGCGGGGGATGTCCACTTCAATCTGAGGGACGGACCAGAACAAAACAAAGATGAACGTATTTCAGGTGGGCTTTGTTTGACCTCCAGTCACCTCGGGTACGAGGGTGGACATAGAAGATAAAACTCACCTGTCTGTCAGTGGGGATGGGCGTGTCCTTGTCAATGCTCTCGTATTTTGATTGGATATCACCCTGCGGGAGGATGTGAGCTCATTTGAATAAGAAAGCATTAAAACTCTACTGTGCAGGAAGATATAAAAAGAGCGATTGTTGCATTAACGGATGATGAATGTATTGACGCCTCAACAGAAAATCACAGATTCCTACTAACAGAACAATAGCGTTACTGTTGAGTGTTTATAACACACACTGTAGGGACTGTGGTGTAATGCAGCATTTGTTCTGACCTCGACTCCCAGTAAAGCGGCCCAGGCGAGCCCCCTCAGCAGCGGGGGAATATCCACTCTCGCCTCTTTCCAGATCTGGTTCTTTTTGTATGTGTATGCCTGAGAACACACAGCAACATCTAAAGAACGTTCCTACATATATAGACAATATTAACTTCATATCTAAGTATTACATATGCACAGAATTAGGTATTTATGTTTGCCATGGAAATCACATGTAAGCTGTCTAAAAACTAATAATAATCCAAAATATTAGAAAAAGTGTATGTGTGTGTCGGTATCAGTGCTGATAATTCCCAAAGTGTCATACAAACAGCCAAAGGTATTTGTATCTTTGTTAAGACCCCCTTTATCCCCACCTTATAATATACAAAATAATCACAATTTTCTTTTTAGTGCTTTTTCATGTGATCATTTTATCAGGTTTTACTATTTTTATGCTGTGGTCAGAAAATGTGTGTGTGTGTGTGTGAGAGAGTGTGTGTGCATGTGTGAGTGTGTGAACAGGACCTTGAGAAGTCTGTCGAAGAGGACAATGCGGGTGAGCTGGTACTCGGTGTCTCTCTCGCGGATAATGAGCGGCAGGGCGACGACGGTGGACAGTTCATTACTGCTGCTCGACTGAGGCAGACTGGATTGCCTGCGGGACACAGCAGACATTTGTAAATCACCAGACACCCGCAGACAGCTGCCAAACACAGCAGAATACATAAAGAGAGAAATCTTCTCTTACTCGTCCTCTAACAACGGATAGTACGTCTCTCCAGCCACATCCTTCAGCCTCTGGAATAACAACATTAGCATTTTATTAGCATGCATACTTCACGTTACACTTGATTTGTTAGACACGCACATGCAGGGCACTGAATATTAAATCAAGTGTGCTACAAAAACTCCCTCCTTTTGACAGAAAGTTTTCACTTTTTATGTTTTATACATAGGATTTATAAATAGTTATTAAACTGAATATACATGTTACATTTGAATTCATAATCTTTGCGGTAGCTGATATGCAAATCAGAACACATTTTTTAGTCACATAAGCGCACGCACTCACTCACATACACACTCACATACACTTACATTTTTGAGTTGATAGAGGGAAAGTGTCACAGTTGTGTCATCCAAGAGAAAACTTCTGTCTCGACCTTGACCAAATGATTCCCCATCCTCCAAAATAAATCTAAACACACACACAAACAGACACATACACACAGACACACACACTTAACATGTGATACAGATACACTGCAGCTACATTAATTCAGACACTGCTTAAACAGTGACTGGTGAATCATTCACAAAGCTGAGGCTGAGATCAGAGATCAGCGGGGACCTGGGGAGGGTGCAGACGGGAGGTTTGGACTGGATTATCTCCTGATTGGTCAGTTCTTTCTCCAGGTCTCCTCCAGCCAGACACCACAGATGATAAACCTCATCTATGGCTCTTTCTGTGAGGTAATTCTCTCCATCGTCTACACAAACAACAACATGTGGATTAAAACAATCATATTAACAGCTGTGGGCTACTTACACACATTATTATAAAACCTAAGGTCACACTAGTGCCTTAATGGGCATTGTACCACAGTTACTCATCCAATCAGATTTCAGAGGCGGAGCTACCCGCTTCACATTATAAATGTTGAACAACTCAAACCTCTGCAGAGTTCACTGATGTTCTGTGGGAGGTCCAGACCGGCACACCGGGGGGAAGCGGAGAAGAGACGCACCGGGCTGTGAAAGGGTGAATACTGACAGGAAATGCTCTCAAACACAGAATCTCCCAGCAGCTCGGCTGGAGTGGGTCTGAGAGAAAACAACGACATTAAACACACTTTATCATCATTCTAATATCATTTAATCTAATATCAAAACACACAATTACTGACAAAAACTGAACTTAAAAATTTATTTTGATTAATGAACACAAAAAACCCTCTGTAACATGCCGTGTGTGAAAATGTGACTTATTACCTTTTTGAAGGGAGAAACATCAGGCATTTTCTCAACAATCTCTGCACATTTTCAGGCATGTCCTAGCAGGATGTAGGGAAGAATATTATT
Organism: Yasuhikotakia modesta; assembly: GCA_036877545.1. Lineage (NCBI taxonomy): Eukaryota > Metazoa > Chordata > Actinopteri > Cypriniformes > Botiidae > Yasuhikotakia > Yasuhikotakia modesta. The sequence continues at coordinate 36,135 of JBAJNP010000793.1, read as the reverse complement.
AAGCTCACAACACAGAAAAGTGACTTTTTATGAGAACGAGAACTATGAGGCAGAGGAGAGCTTATCTCAGAGGTTTCAAAGAAAACCTTTCAAAGCGAAAAACCTTTTAGGATGAAACCACTAAGATAAACTGTTTTTTCCTGTGACAGTCGGGGATGACATTTCTGCCTAAAAAAACATTAAACTAAAAACTACTTTTGCACAGAATGTCGAGTGCAAAGCCAAAAACTTACAAAAGACAAACAAACTCACTTTAATTGTATCTAAGCAACCGTGTTCCTCTGCCAGAACAGTGATTATGTCGTCCATACATCCTGTGGAGACAATCAGAGACACATGGTGACAAGAACAGACACAAATAATGTACGTTTGAGATGTAAACGTAATGTGTGCTCACCTAACGTGATGATGAATTTCATCCTCTCGCTAATGTCAATGTTCTGCAGAATCTGCCTTCCCTGTTGGACAACACAAGTCATGAGATCTCAAACGTTAAACATTCTAGAATCAGCTTCCAAAACACACTTAAGCCTGTTGATGTATACGTGAAAATTATTGATTCAGGCCTGGAAATCATCATTCAAAAACGTCCTTATATTGAGCTTTTAAATGTCCATACAAACACAAACTCATTTCAAAATGAACAACTGAAAGCTGCCTGAAGCTATGAGAAAACTTTGAGCACATACCACACAGAGTTCAAACAGAAGCACGCCGAGCGACCAAACGTCTGTTTTGGGCCCTGAGGGAACCGGGGCCTCGGTGATGGAGGGGTCGCTGGGATTAAAACAGCCTTGAGCAATAACCTCCGGAGGCAGGTAAGATGGATACCTGCAGGAAAAGCAGAAGACAAAAGTGTTGGAAAGGTCTCGCAGATGTGGCCCTTCAAAAGATAAATAGCAAAACACATGCCCCCTCACCCCTCCTCTTGCCCCGAAAGACCCAAATCTCAAACGGACATATAACACAACCCCCTGAGGACGCGAGGCCCCCGGTGGTGCCACTCGGCTATGTTATTTATAACACTGCATAGGGAAGCCGCTTTGATATCCAAGACCTGCTTTTGATCAAAACAAATATGGAGCTCAATGATACATCTAATATTAGTTCATCTTTCTTTATTACCAGAGCACAGCATGAGCCATTGATCTTTTCCTCAGGAAAGCCTGACACTCTGGTTCAGAGCTTCCATGCATCTTAAAGGGACGGCGCACCAGATTTAAAGCTTTCAGCTGAGCTATAATCCAGCTGAGATATTATCTCCGCTGGTCCATAGACTCCAGAACACGTGAGTTTCATTTGGAGGAATATGTTATAGAGCAGGAAACAAATGGAAAACATTACAGGCGGAATGACGTACCCCACAGGAAAACCAACATCTGCTCCATGGTTGGTCATATGATACAGGCCGAATTTGGCCAGCTTCACTTTTTCCTGTTGAGTTTGTAAAAGAACATTTCATTCTGTGAATCGGTTGACAGTTGAAAGCAAAGACACAATCGCATTAATGCAAAAGCAATAATTCTGCTATGCTTCATGTTGCGGTAATGCTAACAACATTAGTTGGGTTTATTGTCTGGTTAATCATCATTGCTATGGTTTACTAAGATTTAAGCACTGGCTGTGCTCTGAAACTAGAGTTTGGAGAGTTTAAAACAAAGGTTTGTGCAACAATAATTACAGGTCAGAAACAGGTATGAATGCTAACTGGGTAAATTCTCACATATCTTGCGTCACACAGAGCGTTTATCTCACCTGACGGTCCAGGAGAACGTTGTGGGGCGACAGCGCGCGGTGCACCATGCCATGTTTATTCATGAAGTCCAAACCTTCCAGCACCTCATAGGCAATCTTCAACACCTTCTCTGGACTGAGAGAAACATGACAGGAACTCAAAAATGCGTCCGTCACACACCTAGAAGTCTCTAGAACTTAAACAGCAGATTCTAATCCAATCCTAATTCAAACTCACATTTTCAAGAGAAGAAATATTTGTCAAGTCTGTTTTTTTTTAATTTACAGCTATTCGAAAACAATCAGAAATATTTAGATGTGACCTTTAAGATAGAATGATGGGAACATTTGATTTAATGGGTGATTAGTGCAGGACTCCAAACTTTGCAGCAGAACATGGAAGTGGTTTATTTGGAATCAGAGCATGAAACAAAAAAAACAAGGATCATCAATCAAAACAAAACTGAATAAATTTTTCTAATTAAGGTTCTGAATGATGTGTTCCTCTTTTATCCAAAGTTGTTATGATGTTGGCCCCTCTGTGCGTGTTTCTGATGAGACACAAACATCTTAAGAAACGTTATATTTTAAAAACAGTCATTAATGTGGGGGAACATCATGGAAAGTTCCAGGAAAAATCCTGGACTATTGACAAGCAGGTCACTGCTGGTCCATGAGGGCTGTGCCCCGTCCTTTAATTTTGTCCTGGACCCCATGAATCTAGAGGCAGTCCGTGGACACCCTGTGTACACCTGGTGCTAACATCCACTTGTAACACTGGGCTAATACTGAGAGACAGAGTCTGGACAAAGATAACACACTAAATGATCAAAAGCGAAGAATTTGACAACAATGTCATAAGCTTCCACATGACAGGGAATAATCAACTAATGAAACTCAGCAATGGCTGTAATGTTTGATGGAAAACAGATTTCTTAAATAAAAAATGACTGACTAGTGACATGGATCTGGAAGCTGAAGGAATGCGCATAAATCTGTTTGTTCAAGCGCACCTTCACATTAATGCTAAACTGATGGCATGTACCATGAGACTGTTTTTTTAACTTTAAATTTAACTTTAATGCGTTAGCAAGCTCGTTTCAGTAGATTAATAAATAAATATACTGTCCACATTTTTAAAATGCTGTTATATTCTGTCTGTTACCTGACTGGTTTCCCCAGTTTCAGGAGGTCCTTCAGACTCTTCTCATGGTGCTCAGCCACAATCACCAGCCGCTCTGTAGAATCACAGCAGGACATGTTACTGTAGAATCACAGCAGGACATGTTACTGTAGAATCACAGCAGGACATGTTACTGTAGCATCACAGCAGGACATGTTACTGTAGCATCACAGCAGGACATGTTACTGTAGCATCACAGCAGGACATGTTACTGTAGAATCACAGCAGGACATGTTACTGTAGCATCACAGCAGGACATGTTACCCCAAAGTATCTCAAATATAAAAGCTTAAATAAAGTAAAAATGATATTATGAGGCCAGTCACCCAGGCACTTATGTTTAGAAAACATTTTTTTGGTACAGTATGCAACTAAACTGATTTGGTACAGTATGCAACTAAAAATGTCCATCAAACATCACAACAGTACAAATAAAGTACAGTTATTACTACACATGTGCCTAAATGTTTATACTTAATTCAATTCAAAACAATGAATGTAACTTAGAATCAGAATTTGGTTCTCATTTTAAAAAAATTAGCTAATAACTATATATATATCCTCAGACATTAATATTGTCTGTGCCCTACATATCACTTATCATACATGAAAGAAGTTATAATACCAATAAATCCTCATAACATGTCCTATCACAACTCTGTGTCATCAATGACATCAAAGGAGTTGTGTTTCATACACAGGCATTGATGTTAATGGACACGTTCCCAGAGATGATCCTGCAGAATAAATACTGAACCAACAGCCATTAAAACCACCGAAGATGAAAAGAAACATCGTCACAGTCGGGTTCTGCTGACGAATCACGTTAATAAACCACCGAGATAAACATCACAAACATTCAGGAGAAAACAAAACTTTAAGGAGCTCCAGACGCACACAGCAGAAGAACTCGCAACCAAACGGCCATGTGTTGAGATAAGATACAAAAACAAATGAATAAAAAGTGCATCTGTAACAACAAGTTAAAGAACCTCAATTCTGGGTCTTTATAAACCTTCTACAGCACCAACATCAGTGGATATTAGTTATTACAACACAGGAACAGACAGTAAGTTGTGGAGATCTTAATAAATAAAGAGTGGGCATGTTTGTCACTCATAAGACACAATGAGACATAACGCCATACCATGTTTCCCTCGGGTGATGTCCACGTACTGGCACAGCCTGGGGTGAGTGATGGTCTTCAGGATTTGGAAGCGGCCCAGGATCTTGATGGAGTTGGGGGTGAGGGGAAGGCCGTTGCTCCCACACACGTCATGAGGAAGAGGAGAGGCGAAGAAGGTGGAGGCTCCCAGCTCAGCATCTCTGAGGGGCTGCATGGCTCATCTGATGCTCAACAACCGCACTGACACATATACAACACGTGACATCTTTACATGCATTCATGTTGTATGCATTATAAATGACTTCCAGTTATTAAACAATCGTGGTGCTTTTATTATTGTAAGATCCACGTACAGTAGTTTATAAAAGGGACGATTACATGAACAGATGCATATATTACATGTCGTGCATGATATGTTCATATTGCACATGATCTAACAGTAAGTGGAGACCGGGCCGAGGTTTGCATGCTTTCATGCTCTGAACTGTACATCGCAAAAGCCAAAAAAAGAGCAGCTCCATACCTGTTTAGTTGAAACAAGGCATTATTCCCGTCGGCGAACATAAAGTAATAACATCACGGAGGTGTGTGATTTTGAGACCGGACTCTTCCTGCGCCTGTAAACAGCTGAACGGCGCGTGGTCGTGACGTCATCAACCCTCGACGCCGGCCGGACTGGAAAGAAGCGAGGGTGCGACGGGTGGCTGTCAGAAAGAAACGTACGACTGCGGTTTTATGTGAGTATGGCGACTGTGTTAATATTACATTGACGTGTCGTATGACATTGATGTCATTTAGCACTTAAGGGGGCGGTTTACAGGTTTAAAGGACCCGACACGTGCGATGTGTCCTGCGACACGTACAGAGATATTAATAGCGCCGTCCGTCCTTATACTTCTGTACTGACTTCACAACTGATACAGGACCAAACCAACCCCCGCCCCTTCTGTTTTCTTTTCTTCTGTTTTCTTTTCTTTCTTTATTGATTGCTTGCTTGCTTATTTTTCCTGTTTGCTTCTTTCTTTCTCTTTCGCTTTAGGTGTGCTGTACTGGCATAAACTGTAAGCTTGTGTTGTTGAACCAATGCCAGCTATACAATCAGATATTCTCTCTTATTTAGAGAATAACTGTTTGACAGACAACTACATACTGTCACATTGTCAACATAAGACCATGCCTGTGAATTTACTGTCGTTTAATTCCCCATGTTTTACATCACAATACAACATTATAACTGAAACGTTTGTGCAACACTTTTATCTTACCTGTGGTCACATATGATAGAAGTGCTTTATTCAGTTTACCTAATAAAATAAAAAAATCTGTTTATCCCTTAAAATATGGCTGTCAGTGAAAAATTACTGCTCTTATTCTCACACCACACACAATAGCATGTTTGCATGTTTTTCTCCCTAAGGAGTTCAGATGTAAATTATAGGATAGTTTCTTTATGTTGTGCAGGTGTTTGTTTGTTTTATAAATCGACTCGCATGTCAGGGATGACCGACGCCGCAAGGCTTTATGGGAAAGCGCTAATGACTGAGCTGGTTTTGGAAGGGTCTTATTTTCAGGGGTTATGCAAATGAAAACAGTTCTGTCATGGTGCTCATAAATTCTTCTACCACAGGCCCATATAAAGCCTTCCAAGAACTTCAAAAACAAGAGACTTTGATCCATGATATTATCAACTCCAGCTTTTTTGTGTTTCTAATTTCCTCGTCCGAACTCTTTGTTTTCATCTTCAGCCAGCTGTTGTTTTCTAGCGCCACCCTGCATTATGTGTTATGATGTGTTCTGCTCTTTTCCTACGCCTTATAAAAAGTCCCGCAGTCCTTTTGCAGTGGATGGGCTGTAGCCAAAAGTGTAATGTGTCCGTTTTCCTTTCCCAGCTGTTTTTTGGCTGGATGGGAATTGTTGTTTGATCCCATTTGGAGCCCAAGAGGAATTCTCAGTCATGGCTGCTTTTATAGGTGTGGTGGGACAACGACAGTGTGACGCGATTTCAGCATTTGTCCAAAACTGCGGACAACAGAACACACACGTTTAGGCAACATATGGTTGGATTTCTGCTCGTTGGAATGTTTTTGGGCCGCTTGACCTGAACATCGTGGCGTTGAGTTTTATAACAGCTGTCATTAACAGTCTGATAGTCATCAACAAGAACCACAAACAAGGTTTTCAGCTTTATTTACAGTGGAGGATTTGCCCTTTGATAAAGTTTTTACGCGTTGTTTGGCATGTAGCTGATCTGTTGTCGAAGCATCTGGGTGGTGTCCTATATCTCTTTATAATTCACTTCATAGAAGAAAATACAGACAGAAACTTGGCCCCGTTTCAGTGTAAATGTAGTGTAACTATTGCCAAAACACCTAGTGTTTACGTGCACCAAAGATCTAAAAGATCTCATTTAAACAGGTCATGATTCTTAAGCGGCATGTTTTTCCAAAAATGGATAAGATGTCCTTGTGGGTCCCTTTAATTTTTTTAGACATGTTTATGACTGAAATTTCCTGCCGCGTTTGATCTTCTCTTGGCTTGTTTTCCCAGGTTTTTGGTGCGATCTCTTTTCAAGATGTCAGGACACACACCCTCGCTCCTGAGGCTGGAGCAGAAGGCCGTGGAAGCGGATCAGATCATCGAGTACCTCAAACAGCAGGTCCAGCTGCTGAAGGAGAAAGCCAGTGAGTGGGAGTTCTGGGAGTTTAATGTTTATGGTCAGGGGTCAAACAGTTTCCTGTGTTTCATTAGTCCAGTTAATCACATCCGTTAATATGAAAAATTACAAAAACATTGAAGAGACGTTACAAAAAAACGTGGCTTCAGAAGTCAGTAGCTCCGTTCTGGGTCTTATGATGACATGATCGCACATGTTTTTAATGAATAATGTCATCAAAACTGCTCAGATCCCAGCAGATGTGATAAACCTGTGTGATGGTATCTGTGATGGCGTCTGTGATGTAACAAACGTTCTGTTTGATGCAGTCGTTCAGGCCACCATAAGAGAGGAGAAGAAGCTGATGGTGGAGAACACCAAGCTGAAGAAGGACATTGAAGAACTTAAGGGACAGCTGCTGGAGATGGAGAAGGCCAGAGGAGGTACAGTAAGACAAACGCTGAGAAACGTTGTTTTAACTGTCACTGTAAGCTCAGGTTTGTATTTATTTTGGGCTGTTTCTCTGTAGAACCATTTCTGTTATACTGTTGTTCTGAGGAACTTTGGTGTGACGGCATCTATCAAGCATGTTCATGTAAACATTGCTTAAAAACTCCACCTGCCACAAACATCTATTAATGGGGAACTCACTAATACAATGTAATTTACTCCTACAAGTAATTTAATTATATAATAAAAAATGAAACATAATGAAAAACTTTTAGAATCTATATCACATGTGTTTCATCTGTTATGATTTAACATGGTGGGAATTTGAATAACAGTTGAACTTCTCCTGCTGTGTTTGCCTGCCTGCTAAAAGCTGTTGTTTCTTCAGATTGTTTCCGTTTTCTCCATTTTTACGTGGACCATCTGCCTTCATGTCTTGAAGTGTTCTGCTCTGCATCATTTACTTGAGTTATGCTGCTAAAAACACGAGACATACCAGCGCCAAACCATAAAGTGTCACTTCCATAATTCTGTGTTGAAATTACCAGCACCCGTGTTGATGTAGAGGCTGTGATTTCATTAATGGTCACAACCGACAGAGTTATTAGAGATCAGGACTGTGTGAGATAAACAGACACTGTGATCAGATCACAGTCATTGTTTTGTGTGTTGTAAACAAGTGTGTTTTTTGTTTTCAGTGAAGGATGTGTCGGTACCTCCAGTAGAACCTGCCGTCAAGTGTGAGTCTAAACCAGCAGCCGCTGCAGCACCTGCCCCGGCATCTACCACACCTGCCCCAGCATCTACCACACCTGCCCCAGCTACAAAACCGCCACCTGCCAAAGACAATGAAGCCAACAAAAAGATGAAGTCTGAAAAGAAAGGTAATGCTATCAAAATACAGTTTTATACAGTTTCCATCACTGCAGTGAAGTTTCCAGGCATTGAAAACGGTCTGCAGCGCCAACAGCGCATGGCTAACCGAGATCTTCTGTTTGAATTAGTGTGGAGAAAAGAGCTTTACATTATAAACTCTGAGCAGATATTGCAAGTTCAACATGATCTATGAACAGGAAAAGATTTACAGTAATGAACCATCTCAAAGGCTCTGATGAATATTTCACCCCAAAATAAAACCTTTGTGATTTATTCAACTCCCTCATGTTGGTATTTTTCCATGGAACAAGAACAAATTTCAGAGGAACAGTCATGCAGAACTTGTCCAGTCCATTAAATATTTCAGAAAACTTCTAATAGGACCACATCAGAACCAACAGTACAAACCCACATTATTACATACTGTATGTTGTCTAAACCCAGTAGCTTTCAAATAAACTACATTTCTGTATTATTATTATTATTTTTTGCATGACAGCCAAACGCACTGTTGTTGTATATAGACCTCAGTTTCATGACAGTCACAGAAAACATATTTATTACTATTTATTTCTTGTTTTTTAGACAAAACAGTGGCAAATATATACTGTTAGAAATCTACATCCTATTGTCACATTTCTTCACACATCTGAAATATTTAACCCTGAAAATCCCATTTCATTGAAATCACTTCCAATGGGTGTCTGGGCAGTAATCAGAATCTTTGGGTTTCCAACAGAGCACACAAAGATCCAGATTAGTAGACGTGAGTGTTGTCTGCAGGCTGTTGCGTGTTCTGGTATTCCTGCCCTCAGCACTTCAGATCCATCAGCTTTCCTTTCATGGTCGTTATTATGTAAATGACTTTCGTTTGTGATCAGACGAGTCTCTTCAGCTTGGGAACGCGTTGTTCAAACACAAGTACAGATCACTCATTGTTTTCGTGCATTATTTATGGGCTGTAGTTTTGAGGACAAACATGTTAACTGTGGGCCAGATGTCAAACGCCTGAACTTATCCCTCACAAAAATATCTCCTCATTCAGTGTGGATAAATATGGTAGTTTTTTTTGTTCAAAATGTCTACAATCATTGTGCTTTGTGTGTTGTTCCCTGTAAGGTTATACAATAATGTAACATTTAAAACTTGCAGGCAGGGTGAAGTGATGGTCTGAATCTGTGATAAAGTCACACAGTTTCCTGAATGACAAACTGATTGGAAACAAACGGCACACTGGAGCTGTTGTTGGCAGAATTGTTTTCCTTTTGGGAAAGGCTCGGAATCTGAACAGAGATGATAGGCTGACTTACTTTCCATTTGTAGACTCTTAAATGTAACCCAGGAAACCCTCGGGGAACAATATCCGAGAGCTAAAAATAACTTTCAAAAGAGTCACATTTTAAAGCACCTCACAAACTGAAGCACATTTCCTCTGTGTGGACGTGTGATAAAACCACAGTGACACAGTGTGTGCTGAGGTCTTCATAGACATGCTTATTATAGCGCTGCAGACACAGTTTGTATCTTTTCATGGGTGACTAACAAGCATTAATGGTGTGCTAGATAGTGAGTCACTTAACTCTCTTCTTTTTGGACCAGGTGAGAAGAAGGAGAAGAAAGTGACAGCCCCGCCCCAGGAGGACCTGAAGGTGGACGTATCCCGCTTGGATCTGCGGGTGGGCCGCATCGTCAGCGCGGAGAAGCATCCGGATGCAGACTCGCTGTATGTGGAGCAGGTGGATGTTGGAGAAGCGGCTCCGCGGACTGTCGTTAGCGGGCTGGTCAAACACATCCCTCTGGATCAGGTACTAGACCCGATGCTCCCAACGCCCACCTGAGGTCTGATGTCATCACAAGTTAAAATGACTTATTGAGTTATTCTGTAAGATGTGTTCAGGTCCGTATAAACCAGGTTACAACTCAATACTTAATGTAAGACTGTACAAATTACTGCATAAATTAAAGCACAATTATTTAAGCTTTAAAGGACGATCTGTTGGAATAGGGTGAAATAATTGGCAGACAGAATGAGTGTAGCTCTTGTTAATTATGTGTTACGTGTCAGAATATTTTGAAAGGGGATATTTCAGTTTTAGTGTTTCATATAAAATGTCTTGCTTCACGCAGGTTTATAATGTGCCCTGTGGAGACTGTAGTGTATTATTTTCCAGCTCTGAGTTTATGATTTGTTTAGGGGACTCTCAGCAGTACATCAGAAATTGTAATTACCTCAATAAAAAGCATCTGTTTCCCTCGTTCGGATAATCAGTTTGGGTTTCCCCTCTGGTTGTGACTAAACTACAGTTTTAACATAACATTCATTTGTGCGTTTACAGTTTAGATAAAAATGAATGTCTACATTTTGTACCAAGAGGTGATTTAACCATGAGTGCTTATTATATTTATTAACATTTTATTTTTATGGGCTTGTTTTGTGTTCTGCTTCGCCCTTTTCTTGACCATAAAAAACAATCTTTCTGTTTTTAAAAACAGGCCAACTGTTTAAAACTGCATGACTTAAAAAGGCTGTTTTTGGTGGGTGTGTGTATCTGCGTTTTTTTTGTTATTGCTCTACACTTGTAGATTTCGCACATTTTGTCTAAGTTTGATGTTTATTTAATGTTTATGGCTGTGAAATAACAATCACACAAATCGTTTTTTAGGCATTTTTAGACGTCTCCAATTTTTGCACAGCTCATTAAACTGTATTTACTGTATGAACTGCGCCAACTGTTTTATTTATAGTATCAGGTTTAACTGCTGAGAGCTGTTGAATCAGTGAAGCTGTTTTCTGCTCATTTTCTCCATCAGATGCAGAATCGTATGGCTGTGCTGCTGTGTAACCTGAAGCCGGCCAAGATGAGAGGTGTGTTGTCCCAGGCTATGGTCATGTGTGCCAGTTCTCCAGAGAAGGTGGAAATCCTGGATCCTCCGAGCGGAGCTGTGCCGGGAGACAGAGTTTCTGTCCAGGGCTTCCCAGGTAACGTTCACAATTTATGCACTGAAACGTGAGAACGTGAAGCAGCAGTCCAGTGACACAGCGGCACGCTGTCCATCTGAGCGCATTTATTATAGCGCCACACTCAAATCTCATCATTTAAAAGACTGATTTACTGCTGCCTTCTGCTGTAGCTGTAAATTAGGCCCAAAAACCATCTGATGCAGAAGCCATTTTCCAAAATGACGAGCTCCAGAACTCATTTGGCTGCAGGGAGGCGAACGATTTCCACAAGTCAGGTTGAACAGGTTTTTATTAGTCTGCTGAGGACCGCAGTTAGTTTCGTTTAATCAGATGTTTAGTTGCTAGGCTGCTGCAATAAACGCCAAAGAGTCGGCGGCTGAAATTGCCAAACTTTCCACAGTTCATTGGGTCAAATCTTTGGATTTTACATTTTTCTTACAAATGCACAAATCAGGATAAACACAGAGATGGATACAGTCCACAACTTTCTTCTTTTCTTTTATCCTCTCTTTCTGTACGGTGTTATTTTTGTATTTTTTAACTTGGTATGTAAATTGCCTCGTCTCTTTGTTCGCTACTTCTGAAAGCCTCTTCTAACAGTTTTTGTTTAGTGTTTACTGCACACGTCTCTATGTGCCTCAGTGAAGCTGATGGGGACAGACTGTACCCACAGACCCATCGTTTGTTTGATTAAACTGTGGAGAAAGAATTCATGCTGGTTTACCACAGCACTGAATAAATAAACCAGTAGAAGTAGCTTTTAAAAGCTATTATTATTTAACAAATATTTAACAGAAAATATTTTGAAAGAAAATCACCCAGTTTTAACCTTATTTAACCAAAGACCAAATACAACCAACATATAACCAGCATTTAACCAAACCAGCAAAGGACCTATTAGCCTCCAGCACAACTTAAAATATTATTTTGAGTTCTAGCTTCAATATGATGAAATACAAATTTGCTTATAAAAGAGAAAGTTAATGATCCTCAAAAGTGAGAAATGTGACATTCTAGCTGTTGGAAAAATGAAACTAATCGTCTTCTATGTTTGTGTTTGTGCAGGTGAGCCCGACAAGGAATTAAACCCTAAGAAGAAAGTGTGGGAACAGGTGCAGCCGGATTTGCGCACTGACGCCCAGTGTGTGGCCACTTATAAGGGAGCTGCCTTTGAGGTTACTGGCAAGGGAGTGTGCAAAGCTCAGACCATGATAAACAGCAGCATCAAATAAGCATGTCAGACAAACACCAGCTGCTCTCTGTCAGAATAAGGGGAAGGAACTTGTGTTTAACCTTAATGGAAGGAAAACATTAATAAAGTATTTGAATGCTAGTGTCTGAGTGTCTGTCTTTTAACCACCCGCTGGGCTACATTTTACAGATGTATTTGTTTAAAATGTTTAAGTGCAAAATATTTTTAAGCTTTTTTTTGTAAAAAGAAACTTGATGCTGGTGTGAAGTGTGTTCATAAGACTCATCTGAAGAACAGATGACTGCACTGATCTGCTTACAAACATCACGGGTTCTAATGGGGCGAGCGAGTGCCGGGTTCATGATTATTCAGGTTTTATGGGCACATTGTGCTTTATGGCAGGTAATAAATGAGATTCAGGGCTAGTAAAGAGGCCAGAAACTTCAGGAACTCAATTATCAGTGTTTTTTGTTGACTGACTCACTCTGGGTTTGTTGTTTTAATCGTTAAATCTCTGGGTCTTGTAAATGTTTCATATAAAGGATTAAGTTATTTTTTTGAAATGCTTTCATGTGTGTTTAAACTCAGAGCATTAGAGCTGTGAAGAGAAGCCAGTTATTCTATATGTCTTAGCAAATCTCCCAAACGATATATACATGCATATATATATATATATATATATATACATATACACACACACACATATATACACAGTACTGTTAATACTGTTGAATTGTAAGAGGGTGCGCTTGCTGTCTTCACATGGTTTTTAAACAATCCTTCACAAGGCTTGTCAAATATTTCTTGCTCTTTTTCTGTTGTTTAATGTGAAGTGTTCTCTGATCACAAATTTGTTACACATTTGTGTTCTCGTTTGCGGTCGGCTGTTGTGACAACATCCAGCCACAATAAGGCTACATCCTAGAGTTATGTCCATTTTTCCATATCACATGCAAACAAATCCGCTGTTTGGAATTCCTCTACAAACATGACATTGGATTAATTAGCTTGGAAGCGTAAACTTTGAGGGCGATTGATTTTAAAATAGGAATCAAATAAAAACACTATCACAACACACGGCTGATGAACAGTCGTTTCAGGCATCGCTTCAAAGTAAATTAACGTCACACAGTATTTATACACAGTTTTTAAAAGCACATGACTGATAGCTAGAGAAAATATACTTGCTTTCCAAGCCAGTGAAACTCTTTAAAGTCCTCTGAGGGTCTGTAAATAAATTATTCATGGTAATAATCTTTGCAAGTGTGTGTCTTTAACGCCGGACTGAAAATAGACAGGAAAACATGAGTGAGAGGTCAGGAGGTTTGGCTGCCATTGAAAGAGAAATTGGAGCATGTTGTTATGCGTGTGGTTTCAGAGTTTAGCAGTAACCAGTGAACAGCCATCAGTCGCAGGAAATTCTCTGCTGAAACAAAACTCTTGACCTCTGCGTTTTGATAACTTTTGCTCACAAGCAGCACAATGTTTCTTGGCGATGTCCATAAGAATCTCCAACTTGTGAGACGCTGTTCGCCGTATATGCAAATTACACCAGTTAAATCTACAATAACTGTGTTTTATGGCCAATGTTTTAATCTGAACAAACCGCAGGACATTAAAGTCTGGATTCCTGTGTAAAGTGGATTTGGCAAAATGAAATTTCAGACATCTGTATGATAAACGTTCTGTTTTAAATTGGGACATTATAAAAAACTGTTTTAAATGCAGATCTGTTATTTACTTAATAAATTTCTGTTTATTTTTAACCAAAAAAGTTGATTGATTGTAGTTTTTATGAGATATTTTTATCCCAAAATGACCAAAATCTATACATATATATATAAAAAAATGTCAATGGTGTTAGTGAACACATTCTAAAGATGAATAATGGTTGAATCGCCTACGCTTGAGTATTTTACAAAATACTTCCTGAAATTACAACAAATATATTTTTAAAGGTTGTACTGCACAGCAGGAATGAGAGAAGCAAACGCTTGGACGTGTTTAAGGACGAGAAACTGAATTCATGTGGTTCTGAATGAATCTCTTCAGAAGATTATGAATCAAACACACAGTAACATGTTGCAGTGGTCCAGACACTCAAACTGGTTTATGCTCAGCGTGCATCAGAAAGAGATTCGGGCAGCTGGGAAGCAGAGGGTACCGCAAACTGGGTCCTGCACACAGCCCACAAGGCAGAAAGTGTTTACCAATTATTTAACACTCAGCACTTTTCACATAAATGTGATGAAGGCGGCTCTCTCTCTTACGTCACAAAACTGATGCTCAGAGTTGCCATGACGACCACAGGAGGGCATAGTGTAGCCATTAATGGTCTCTGCAATAGTTGGTAAACTAGTTTGACAAAGTAAATGAATCAAAGCAGGGATGCAAAGACAAAAATATGACGTAGTGTGTAGTATGGTAACCTATACTTACAAGGCAACCTCTGCCTTTAACCCACACTATAGTGAGCATCACTCACACGCATTAGGGGACTAACATAGCAAAGGGTCTTGAATTATTGTTGTAATGACGCAATATGTCATTTTTATCACCAGAGGTCGCATTTTAAAACAATAATGAAGGCGTGACGCGGCTGTGACGGAGCGTGACGTCACGTGCACCACACAGACACGCTGCTGCACAGATCACGATAAGATAATGAATTAAACTCATTACGTTTGATAAAATGATGTCATTCTGTTTCATTAGCCGCAGTGTAACGTCAAGTTTAATGCAAAATGATGACGTGAATGAATCGACGCGTAACGCTAGACAGTTTATACGTCTTCCAAACAAGAAGAAGAAACATCGTAAATATAAACGCTAAATATAAGCGATAAATAATGTGTCACACACTGTATGTAATTGTACTTACATGTAGTTAAATGATGAATAATCGCGTCCGTGTGAATGAACGAAACGCGTTAGTCCACGTGTGTTGCCATGGAGATACACGTCATAACGCGGATATTATGTCACAGACGGGTGACGTGCCAATTTCTACCTGTTTACAAACATTTGGGATCATGTAAACACACAATTACACTAAATATATGACACTGTGCAAGTGTTTATCAATACTTTAATAACTTTAATAACTTTATTTACATATAAGATCAATTACAAAATCACACAGTAAAGTGTCTATGTGAGCCAAGAGCATTAGCATAACGTCAGTCCATGAGCTAGTAAATCATCTGAGGTGAAGACCAAGGCTGGTGTAAAACAAGGGCCTCACTGTCGCGCAGGTGACCAGAAACGGGCATCATTAACCAGCCGTGGCTTCAACACTCAGGGCATGATCCGCTGTTTCAGGCTCCAAACCTCCACAGAGGCTTTTCTGTGTCAGAGCTTAGAGTCGCTGCCAGTTACCACACTGTGGGTTTGCCTGATGTGTTCCTGGTTTTGTGAACAGCACCGGCACAACCTCACGACATAATTGAGGACAATTTGAGCAGTATTTGAGTACACTAATAGCCTATGGTCTTATGTTCTTACAGAACGTTTGAACCCTCTTACTGGGATTTTCCAAAGATATACTTCACATGTGAAATTCATTTTCCAAACGTGTTTGCGGCCAATTATCATAATGTGTACTAGTGTAATAATGTAAGTGATATTAGTACAGTTTGTATTGTAAATCCTGCTTTGTTATGTTACACTCACGATGCCCAGCAGGACAGCTGCTCTGAGTATAAACAAAGACTGAATTATTGATGCCCACAAACCACCACAGACAAATCATAAGTGATGCCTTGTTTGCCACAATTTGTCTGTTATGCTTTGGGAAACCCCTTAACCAAATCACAAATATAACAGAGCTCTCATTATCCACACGCCACGAAACACGTCCTCTAAGTTTCTACGCTGCTCACTTTTAAAACAGCAATGTTTCTATTTTGAAACTAATTGGAGTTGATCTTTAGTGTTTTTTACCATTTTAATGTTACCACAATTATGACATCACATTATCGCTCAATAAAGACACGTGTCCTCAGGCCATAACTCAATAATGCTTCACGCATGTGTGTCAATGTGTGTAAGGAAACATTGCTGCTATGTTTTGACAAATTTATTTTTAATTTGATTATTTTAAAATTGATTTAATAGGCGGTGGACAAAGAAAATAAAATGGCAGCTGAAATGACTACAGCCTTGTGCAGGCTGTGATTATTTTGTCAAAACTGACGGCTGATGACATCATCAGACAGATTTTCTGTCTAAATGTGGCATCAGTTCAGTGAATGAAGCTGATTATCAGTTTATTAGTCTTGTCAATATTTCTAAATTCCTACTTGTTTAAGTGAGAAACAATGAAATATTTACACATTTAAAAAAACAGGCCATTTTGTCTTTTGTGCTGGTATTGAAGAATTAATGAAATTTTGAGGACAGATTAAAAAACAAACAGAAGCCGTTGTGGAATGTTCTTGGAATCTCATGATAGTTTTCCGAGATCTGATGCACTGTATGTTCCTGAAAAAGTTGAAGGTGAATCTGGAATACAGACATTTGGAAAGTGATAGAAAACGAAACAGAAAACAGTCGCCTTGCTGTTTGAGACCGAGTCCTTTTCTGATCTTTCTGTAGCTGTGAGTGATGATCATTTGAAGAGAAGCAGACAAACATATTTGTCCTGACCTGTAAGGATTTTGTTGCTGTTTTGCATTAAATTCCAATGATGATGAAAAACTTGGAAAATCCACATCACTGTTTTCTGTAACCTCAGATGAACAGGACACAACATTTAACCTTCCTCATAACATTAACTGATTACAATATGTTGAAATGATTCACTATGAAAAGATATGACTGGTGCTCTGTTCCAAAACCTAGTGAGTTGCCTACATAGACAGCACATCATAGACTCGCTCCAGAAATGAAAGCTGTTAAAAAAGTAGATGCCTTCTAAGAAGGTTTTTTAAAAAAAATATATTGAAGGCAGCATGGCGCCTATGCTTGACAGCCATCGCAACCTACAATGCATTGTGACCAGGACAGCGTAAAGATGGATGAAGAAATGATTTTGAGAAACGCAATATTAATAATCATCACAGAAACTACTGCAGCAAAGGCTCACAGCTATAATGTGCATCCATGTGGGGTCATTGCATGGGTGAGCACCATTAAATCTACTTCCTGTTACCGTACTTCCTTCTGTCATGGTTGGAGTGTTTTCCAGTTCTCCAGCGTGAGCTACAACACATTACAGTCATAATTACATTTTGCTGGGTGGCCACAATGTCAAACATCAACCTGCATACAGCCGCTCTCCTGACACTGTCCAGAACCCACTTCAGAACCTTCTAGCAGTTTGTCATCCTCCAGGAACATGGCTGAATGAAGACCACATGCTAGGTCCAGATGTATTGGTAAAGGATGTAGATGATCGTACCTACTGGTCAAACATGATATAAATGAATCACAGCTTGTGTTTTTGAAGGTTCTCCGCTTTGTAGCCCGTATTGTTTTACCACAACTCAAACAGATTCTTTTGGTTAAACAAGCCAGTGTTACGGTAATACTTTGTCATAAGTAGCGTATACTGTAAAATCACGTTACTTTTTGTAAGCAAATAATATAACGCTTTCTTTATGCCAAAACACTCAAGTTACTTGTTCAGGCTCGCGGGCATTTACAGCTAGTTGAATATCTAGCTTGTAGAATTATATAAACAAGTGAACTATAAGTTATGAACCCTCAGAGTTCATGGTGGTTTTTCTTAGCGCTCGTCCTACAACTTTAAACCAAAACGCAGTTGTCTTGTGTTTAGCGGCTGTTTTATTGCCCCCGCTGTGATGAGAGATTTTCAACACATGAGGTTTAGGGGTTAACCAACATCAACCTCAGCGGATTCCAGCACAGTTGGGCTGCCATTGACTCTGATGTTAATGAAAGGGTTCAGCAGACAAACGGTACCGCATGTCGGAGTCCAAAACATGATCTATTCAGAATCAAGACAAATGCAGTCTTACTGTACGGATTACCTGTCATAACAGCCGTTTAAAACCGGCTGAAAGCTGCTGAAAATTCGGTGGAGATCAGAACTTATATTATAATTTACTGAATAATAAATATTATTATTTATCATTTTTAATATTATCTTTAATGCACACAATAAACGATCATTTCTCTGTTCTCTATATATATTACAGTTACAGAAAATCTGACATAAAAGTCGTTTTGTATTTTTTATTTAAAACCTTTTCAACACAAATCTGTCCTACCATTTAATTATAACATATTATGATTGAATATATATACATTAAAATTAAAAAACTGAACAATGTAAAAAAAACAGAACAATGATCTGTCTCTCAGAACACACAACAGTCATTAGAGCAGAAAATAAGTGTCAATGCGCTGCATTCATACTGACAGAGGAAGAGAGATGGGAAATGACCTTTGACCTTTGCATTGCTTTTGGCCCCATTAGCCCTCCATGAACCTCATCTGGCATTAAGTGACCTTCTATATCACGAGGGTCCATCACTCCTCAACATGACATGGGATTGAGGAGAAACATCTCCTGTGCTGAAGCTGCTGATCAGGTTACAGCATTAAACATCTACATCTCCGATGAGGAACCAATGAACTCGTTCCTCTAAATGAGAATGAGATCCATGAGTCCATCTATACCTGCTGGTGGACCAGCATGTTCTTTCCAGTGAAGCTGTAAGTTCTGCAGGTTAAGAGACCTGTTACTGAAGCTAGCATGCTAATTTATCTTGACATACTATTTATTATACTGTATGTCAAAAGGAACGTCACACCCCAATTTATGTAAGAGGTTATGAACAGCTGGTGCCCAGCTCACAGATGCTCTCCTCTATCAGAAATGTTTCTTTCTAACATCAAAACTGTCTCCAGCTTTTGGTTTGGGTTTGTTCTGTTTGAACTGTTGAACTCTGGGTTTGTCTTTGGTGTTCCAGCACAAACGATCGTTTAATGAGCTGTGATGTTCAGCACATGTTGAGTGAGAATTAAGGGTCGTTGTGGCTCAGAACTTTCTGCAATGTTGAATCAGAAAGAATCTTTAATATCAGACCTCAACAGCTGCAGACAGGTGTTTCCTGAGCGGAACAAACTTTTCTAAAACTTCACTAAAAACTTTACTATAAACTTTTCACCCTGTAAACTCCCTCATGAGTTTTTAAACTCGATAGTTCAATTAATTCGTCCAACAGTGAACATACAATCATCCCAAGAATTTTTTCTTTTGAAATGTCATGAACCTCTATTCTCTCTAAAGGAATTGTGTTATTTTAACCAAAAATCCAAGACAAGAAAAACTAAAAATTAAAATCTATAACCAAAAGGCATTTGAAAAATAGCCAAAAAATAAAGATTACTGTAAGGCAGTAATCTTTAAATAAATAAAAAAAGGCAGATTACTGTTCTGGATTACTTTTTATTAAGTTTATTTGTGTTGATTTTGGATATATGTGTTGATAAGGGTGAGAATTCTCTGCTAGTCCGTCCCAGCTGTACTTTCTGTCTCTGTTTGGACAAACTAAGAGTGGCAGATCACATGAAAAGAATCCCATTAAAGAATCACACATAACTGTCCCTTAGAGACCTGCAGACAAACACAGAGCTCCAATAGTCCAGGTGTCGCGTTACCACAAGGGACGGGCCGCAGAAAAGACAGGAGAGCAGTTTGGAGAAGCATTGTAGTTTTGTTGTTATCTCTTTTCTGCTTCCTTTTTTTTCAGGGTGATTCTAACACACCGGACGCCACGTCATTTCTCATACAAACACAACAAAATCATTCTGTGAGGATCACAACAAAAGTCTGTTGCTGCTGGAACAATGATCCCAACAGAGAGCAGTTTTATCCCAGGGTCCAACAGTAGCCCGGGGGCTCAGCGAGGAAAGATCGCGCCCGCTCCCGGTCTGCCTGAGCAGCTGAGAGATTTCACAACATGAAAGAGAAGCGGAAACTGGCATTAAAGTAAAGGTCAAAGGTCATTTATAGCCGCTGTCATCACCCAAACTTTGCCACGAACCGAAAGCTGACAGTCTGACAGCCCTACAGAAACCTGATACACTGAAATACACATGTAAACACACATATAATATATATGTTCATGTATGGATTTCACAGACATAAACAAAATGTCACATACAATAAATATTTCAAAATGATCATGTATGTGGTTTCGGTGAACAACCAGAACAAACTTCACATGTACATTAGCATACAGAAACTCTAATGCATATATAAATGTATGTGTCATATATCAGATTTCTGTATAGACAGGAGAAAACCTTTTTAAATCCTTTGACTTCAGGAGTTTAAAATGTGTGCAGCGTGTGTCACTGGTTGATCCGTTTGATGTTACATTAAAACTTCTAGTACTCGTGTTTTTTCTGAACAGATAAAGACATTTGGCTCTGAAAGTGTATTAGTGCAGATGAACACAGAGTCATTAGCGCCACCCACAGAGTTTTGGAAAGCGTATTAAAACTGTCACTCAACGGATTCCGTAAGAGCTGAATGCAAACGCTCACGAATCGCTGAAATCTCCCTCAAATGCCATTTATTGTTACTAATGACACGTCCTCTCAACCCAGAGCCTCTTATTTTTATACACAGCATGAAAGAGAAAGAATATGCGATGATATTTTCCCAGAATTATTTAATATATACTTGTTTTTGATGGTTAATATTTTTGTATTATTTGTCCCTTTTCAAATAATGAACAGAATTAAGGCTTCTTTGGTTTTGGGAGAAAACATTTCATGCTTGGCCACATTAAAGACAGGAGATTTAAGACAAGATATTTTGTTACAGTAAAACTCTCTGGCTTTAATATTTTGCTCTGTTTTAATGAATTTCTGAAGAGCATGAGTGAAAATTTGTTTGCATGCTGTTTTCATCATAATCCAAACTGTGTATTATATTCTGTGTTTTACTCAGCCAATAAAAATAATGTAGTAAGATAATGTTCATTAAAAAATTACTGCATTGCATTTTGAATTTTATTGAAATGTTCAAAATGGCTTCTGTATCATTTATGATGATAATATGGAGTGAAACCTTTAGCTGTATTTTAGTCTCCCAACACAGATTAGGTCAATTTGGGGCGGGAGTATCTGTCTGTTTTCCTTTCTGTGTTTGTTATTTTTGGTGACAACTTCTTTTTTCATGATGCAAGTGGCTTTTTCTTTACTAAACTACATAACACACACACACACACACATGCTGCCACCTCTCCTTAAATTTCAGCTACTACCCCTAAAATTTCCTCAGTGTGTCGTATATTTTTAAAGCTGTTGTTCCAATTGCCATGGATACTTAACATAGCGAGGCACCATTAGTTATATTAAAACAAGTGTTTTGCCATATCCCCCGAGTAACTCTACAGTTAATTTCACATGACAATGTGGAGTTTGGTTCTTTGACAGAAAAGTATCGATTTACTAGCCAAAAAATACATCATTTCTCCAACAGTGGGACTGAAATCTATGTGCTGGCAGTAAACAGATCATTATACTTCCAGCGCTGCTGTGTTAAAAGGGTCACAGTGCATCAGAGACCTGTAGCATCAGTCTCAGGTGATCAGACTGTCAGACTGATCTCCACCGTCAGACGGTTTGGACAAGTTAAAGGACAGATTTTCTCTGAGCCAGTCGGACAACAAAGCCAGATGAAGTGGAGAAACACTTAATAGAAATAGAAACAAATGGAGACAAACAAACTTAATAGAAACAAACATCTTCACACACATTAGTACCTGAATTAATTTTCATTTTTTGCTTCATTAATACTTTTTAAACTCATTAATACTAACACTAATACTGCTATTTTGTGCAGTAACCAGTTTGATATATTTTGCAGTTAAAATGCACCAATGACTTGTTGAGTTGACTTCAGTTGTTAACTAACTATCAAAGAAATGAGACATTACTAGAGATCTCATCTCTATTCTCACATCTCACTGAGATGTGAGAATAATGTTTCAGCTCAGCACAGACAGAGATCTCACAACACACACTAAATATTATAGGATATATAGGATTTTCTTGTGCGGTTGAATGATTGGTAACAGAGTGAGCTACACTACAGCTGAAACAGGGTTGACAAAAGAGCAGAGCTCTTTCAGTTCTTTAATGCTGAGATGAATAGGGTTGACAAGCCAAAACTAAACGCTATACAATTTATGATCTGGTCAACCACACACTCCACTGGTGAAGAAAAGCAGACAGCTGTGTTTTCAGTTACCACAAATTCTTTCAAGAGTTATTTTTCTTCTGTTGTCAGGAAAAACAACCTGCCATGAGTTTTCAGCATGTTCTGAATTTGCTCAAGTTTGGATGCAAACGGACGCCGTTTAGAACGGTTCTGGACATCAAAATGGCTGTAAATGAAAGTATCTCAGATGAAATCAAAGTTTGGAGCATGTTCTGGCCCTGATGTTCTGGCCCTGATGTTCTGGCTCTGATGAGCTCATGTGTGATTTAATCATGATACCATCACAGGTGAGGCTGGCTGGGCATCAGGCTTCATAAGATCTTTCCCAGCACAGCTGATGAATGCTGGGCCGGGGGAGGGAGGGGCTGCGGTGGTGCGGGAGAGACTCAGGTAAAGTTATCCGGTGGGAGCCGCCCAGTTTGTGTGATCCTCTCATTCATGCGCAGGGGGTGGGGGGGCTCCTCTGTTTAAACGCCAGAGGAAGGACGTCTCCCGCCTTGATGAAACCCTGGCGTCCCTTTTGTTGTTTGTAAAAACAACAATAAAGGGCAGTGAATGAAAAAGAGGGAAAGCGCAGACATATAGGAAGAGCCAGTCAATGATAACAATGCAGTCTGCTCTCTTAAAGAGACATGATGTTATTAGGCCCCAGTACCCCTGGGTGGGTTAGATTTGCTCGCCCTCTAATTTGCCCCTATCTGCCTCCTCTCTCTCTTTTCCTCTCAGTCTGTGTGTGTGTGAGTGTGTTTGTGTTTTTGTTTGTGTGTGTGCGTATGTGTTTGTATGTTTGTGTGCATGTGTGTGTGCATGTGTGTGTGCGCGTTTAAATGTTTGTGTGTGTGTGTGCTTGTAAGTTTGTGTGTGTGAGTTTGTGTGTGTGTATGTATGTTTGTGTGTGTGTGTGGGTGTGTTTGTATGTTTGTGTGTGTTTGTATGTTTTTTGTGTGTGTGTATGTTTGTATGTATGTTAGTGTGTGTGTGTGTGTATGTTTGTGTGTGTGAGTGTGTGTATGTTAGTGTGTGTGTGTATTTTTGTAAGTGTGTATTTTTGTGAGTGTGTGTATTTTTGTGTGTGTGAGTGTGTGTATGTTAGTGTGTGTATGCTAGTCTGTGTGTGTGTGTATGTTAGTGTGTGTGTTAGTGTGTATGTGTGTAACTGGTCGTGGGATTTGTTGAGCTCATATAAAGACGTCTCACAGCTTCATTTCCGAGCGGTGCTCATATGACACGTCCATTTATTTCCAGGTCACTCATTGACACGAGTCCCTGCTGAGCCCGGCTGGAGACTGGAGGATCTCTCCTGTGAGGGCCTGTGCTGCGGGAACATCTTCGGATCTCACCAGAAACATCATTAATTGTTGCTATTTAGTTTATGTAATCAAGCTCCAGTTATTGACCAAACAAGTGATGTGATTGGATAATACGTTTCCATGGCACACACGTGTAACGCTAGAGCAATCGATTAAATGCTGTAATTAAGACCTCTTACAAGATTTTTTCATTAGCCTGGAATGTGTTGGGAATAATCTGGCACACATTATTAGCTGCTCTGGACTGCGTTCTTAAAGGTGGTCAGCACCGGGGTGGTCAGACTTTTAGTGATCGGAAGTTGGAAAGCATGAGGGCGATAAACACATCTGTGCATAATGGACGATCGGACACAACCCAGCAACACGAACGAGACGCGCTTCAGAACAAGCGCGCTGACAGAGAGAGAAAAGCTTTCTGCCCTTGCGGCCACCCACCCGCCGTCTTTCAGCAACACAGGGCTGTGCCAGATTTAGTCACAGCCGCCGGCGCTCAGCAACACACTGGCTCTGAGATGGCACTCCTGGACTCGCTCCTGCTCCGCTTTCACACTGTGTTTTAAACCGGATTGCGTGACCATTAGCGGCTAATGCGTAAAACAGCAATTTTGAGTCTATTAGGTCTACATGTGCTGAAGTGGCCCCTGGCAAACATGGCCCAACCCGGACCATAAATCCAATTCAAGTATGAGCTTGCATGTCTCTTAACCAGAGCTCAGCATGTGGTTTTGCCTTTGGGTTGATTACAAACAGAGACTGCTGGCTTTGTGTCGAACTTTGTCCGTGACATTCCATTGTCTCCTGAAAGCGCTGGGAGAACATTCAGAGAACGGATGGACACGTCGATTCACAGAGGGCCCTGATAATTGTTTCACTTCTTTCTGTTTTTTGGAAATTTTACCCTTTGCCACCCACAAGCGCTCAATAAGGCCTATCCAGTTAAACTGCAGCGTGAGACGTGGGACAAAGAGCTCTTCTGGAGATGAGGGATAACACTGGATGTGGATGAGATGATTGGAGATCTTCTCCTGGGAATAGGAGTGGCAGTGTGGTGGTTCTGAGCTGTTGAAAGGCACACAATACAACAGGATATCACATTGTCTCATCTGACAAATGGATTGACGGTGGCGGCTGGAGCAGCAGTTTGTACTCTTGTTACAGCCTTACACACACATTTACTGTAGACTCATTAATAATGACAATTAGCTCTTAAACCTTCTACAATAAAATAAAATTATCCCACTTTAATATGCAAAAGAAATACACAACTACAACACAACTACAGAGTCTGATCTACATTGCTGAAAAGTAACATTAATATCATTTGCACATGTAATGTGTGTTTCAATGTGCAAAGTGGCTTTCTGTGATATTTATTAAAATGTTAAGTTACTGTTTGGGCCATGGTGCAGATTTTAAAATCAGGTATTAATTTATATTCTGTTCATTATTGTTCAGAAACTCCACATTATGTTTAAAACATCTGATGAGCACAGATTTAAATTAGAACATCAGATGTGAAGCTTCATGTTTATTGACGAGAGACGTTTTATTGGGATATAACTGATATAACTTGTGAAATCCTAACACAACGATGTTGCAGATCAGTGTTTTATCTCAGAAGAACAGGACGGATTCTCTCCGCTGGAGGCATCACATGCTAGGCAAACAAACACGGGCAAACATGTCTGTTTGTAGACAGACACACTTAAACTCAAGTGTGCTGCAGATAAAACAAACACACCACAATCCCATAACTGTCATGTGTTGTGGCTCAGCCTCGCAGCCTGTTGAGCAGGAGATCTGTTAGCACAAAAACTATTTTTATTATAATGCAGTTTTTTATTAACTGTTACTCCACACAGAAAAATTATGTTTGTTTTTATAAACATTTCAAATGTTCCTTCAACTTCATGATGTCACCAGATCTTTGATTTATTTTTCGTTTAGACCCTTCATCTAAATTCTGGCTCCATTCTGGTATGTACATTTTTCCACAAAACAATACAATTCTGATAAATACAAGTTTTGCTTAGTTTTTTCTGCTAAATATACTGTTTCACTATATATGTCACATTACAGAAGTCTAAGAGGATGTTTCACACTGACTTGTTAAAAAACAAACACAAACTAGTACAAATGCTAATACAGGGTGTCTCTGAAACGGTCTGTTGTATACAAATATATATCCTCTCGTTGGACTTCAATGATGTGCTACAAATGTGGTTTAGTTCTGTTTTAATCTGCTAAATAAAGCGCTGGTAAAAACTTACTCAGTGAAATGAATCTGTCTCTAGCAGAACTGACAGAAGTCAGAAACGCTGCTTTACTCGTCACACAACGTAACAGCGAAGCGGTTTCAGATCTGTGACAGGGTGGAAAAACTGAACCTGGAAAATTCAACTTTTAAGTGAATTATAACTATGAAAGCTAATGGACCGAGAATGTTCCAGTTTATTTTTTCAACTCACACAACATCTGCACAGACAAGAATTTTGATTCATCCTCCAGCGTGTACAAATGAAATGGAAACAGGCTTATCGTAAGTACAATAAAACCCTAGCAGGCAGCACAAATAAATGTTTATTATACAATTCTATCATATTGTTTTAAAAGCGTAACCATAACATTCAAACATTACAAATACACCGGTAACATACAACCTAAAGTTTAACCACCTAAAAGTGGTCCATCTTCAGAAGAAATATTTCAACAGCTTCACGGCTCTAATAGTCCTTTAGATAATGAAGAATTCATGCTGGTGCATTAGTCACATTTGTGCTCATGAATCCATTAATCTCACTTGTTTTCTATAAATGGAGCATCGAGTCGAAATGATTTTCTGAAGTTATTAACAGCAGCACGTGACAGTTGCTGTCCAGAGTCGTTTAAGTTGAAAATAACCAGGAATCTTCCTCTAAGACAGATATTTAAAGAATAAATCATTTCTTCAGCTCATCTGTTTTCTCTTGAGTAAAATGTGATTGTGATTAAACTATTGGACTTCGGTTCTGGTCGTGTGTGTGAGACTCTTGGCATATTAAAATCCATGAATTTCAAACCAGATCCTGTTGAGATCTGAATTTGAGATCTAATCTCTTTCCCCAGATGCATAACACGCATTTAATGACATCTGGAGCTAAAAATTAAAATTCAACACTGTCTTTCATAAAAGCAGGGAGCTACAAACTAATGCTGTAGAAAACACAGTTTCTGTATGTTCTATAGTCACATTTCTACAGCTGTGTGCAAAACTGCCATCTTTAGGGACGTGAAACTCTTGAAAGCTGATAGGGACACATTTAGTAAAGAAATATTGAGTGAACACATAAGGGATGTCAGTCAGAGAACGACCAGCTGACCAGACCTGGAGCAACAGTTGAAAGTAAATAACTGAAAGAGATTCTGTGAGGCACATGACATTCTTACGCTGTTTATAACATTATCTGTCACATTCAATCACATTTGTTTGGACGCATCTGTCTAGAAAACCACATATGTGACCTCTTCTTTACTGATCTTTCACAAACATAAATTAAAATAATATCACTCATGTTGTGTTGTCACTGTCTTAGATTCACTGAATCACTGCAACTTAAACACACGTTGTGTTGAAACGATTTAGAACTACTTGGCACTTTTAATTTAAATAAAAATGCAACCAGTTTGTTTGAAATTAAATCTGTTTTCAGCATTTGATCAATTCTTTAAACCTCTGAAGTCTTCTACAGACTCACAGTGGGCTGAAGTTTATCACAATATATTTGCCCTTGATTTCCAGTCACAGCTGAGGGCAATTTATTCAATTCACCTGTAGGGTAACAAGAGTAACTGCAGGATCCTCACACTGACACAACCAGAAACTGCACAGAAAGTCCTCCTGGCCTGAACTCGAACCTGGAACCGTCCTGCTGCGAGCCACCAGTGAACAATTTAGAGATTGTAGCTCTGTACAATGTAAAATATTACAGAATCAATTTGTTCCAATTTCTAATATGCACTGATTCACAGTAGTTCTCCCACATTCAATAATCCAATTTAACTTCTGCCCAGAAGCAAGTAATTGTGATTTATTGTAATATCACAACAAATCTGGTTCATTTCATGTGGGAAATTTTGAGTTTTTTAGTGAGAAATGTGGACATTCAGAAACCTGATGATGTGGTTTAATCTAATGATGACAGATTCAAAATCCTCTCAAAATAAATCATCATCTGGGTTAGGACACACATTTCATGAAATTTTAATGTGTCTGTCTGGTAGATTCAGTCAATTTCAACAACTTGCTATTCAATCAACACTTTGTATTTCACTGAAGAGTTCATGTGTGTTTTTACAACGGATGCAAACCCAGTGACCTGTCTGACTGTTAACCCTCCGCTGTAAGGTTATTTATATCAAAGGGTTTCTGAGAAAGTATTTCTTTAAACCTAAAACGTTTGACCTTGAGTAGCTGACAAAAATATGTTTTATCAAGCTGTGAAAAATCCCAAAATATTCCTTCAATATTCCAAGTTTCAGCGCATCCCCCTATTTTCCCCTTGATACAATCATGATTAAAGTGTTGAAAATTGATTCTGGTTGTGGCTGAGACACTAAAACAGACCGTGGCACAATAAAACTCAAAGCAGATTCGTTTAAGATGTACGACAGATACAGTACAGTGATGCTATAAATAGCACTCATCATAAACAAATGTAAAGTGATGCACAAAGTGAATGTAACGAATGACCCGCTGATGTCCAGTTCAGACTGAAACTTCTGTGAGGCGCATGACATTCTCTCACTGTTTACAACATTATCTGTCAAATTCAATCCGCTGTGTTTAAACGTCTTCTTTTCATGAATCTCCTACAAACACAAACTGAGATAATATCTCTGACATTTCATTTCTCTTGTTGAGAAGATTCGTTCCAAACGACAGTGTGTCAAAATACAGCAGCCATTTCTAGACCCAATGAAAATTCACTGGAAAATGGCAACAAAATGTTGGTCCATTTCATCTACAGATTATTAATGTGAGTTTTTTTGGTGAGAAACGGGAGAATTCCTGACCGTTTGACTGCAGGAAACCTGTTGATGTGCTTCAGTCTAATAATGACAGATCCAAACTCTCACAACTGTAACATCTTTGTCTCCTAATTAATAAAGAGCAGAACCGGGTTCTGACAGGTACACAAGTTCTTGCCTGATGCGTCCATCGCAGTTATGAGCGGAGAACCGGAGCGATTGTTTCAGCAGGACAGAGTCCAGGAATGACGGACTGGCATATTGCAGCCAGTATGTTTGGATAAACTCTAAAACAATTATGAGCCGGTTCTTGGCCTCAGAGCATGTGGTAAGTTTGGCCTGATTGAAATGATTTACAGTTTGAAGAAAAATGGTTTATGTCAGGAGTAAAATAAGCGAGAGTGGAAACTATGAGTCCATGAGGAAACTGGAGGACAAAACTCAATCCATCGATCTATATGTAACCTATATACAGTTAAAGCTCAGTTTGAAACAGAGCACATTTATACATTTCATGACCTGCAAGACTGTGTCATCACTCTGTATAATATTTAAATGATGAATGATATACAGAATAGATCCTATACGCTCTTATATAAAGTATAGAGCCTATATCTGTTTGTACTTTATGCACAGGATTCCTAAAACTCTGATATTCCTAAAACTGGATGCACTGATATTAGTCAGGGTAATATATTTTAGACTATAAACATTATTTAAAATATATATTTAAAACACAATTTAAATGTTAAAACCAATCATTTTAATTACATTCCAAAACAAAAATTCCTTCAGTAAGTCAAGAGTCCCGCAGACACACAGAAATGGAGGAATTTCTCCCAAAGTCTCTTCTGTCATGCTTGTCTTTGCCTTGTCCAGGAAAGTGTGGCACATGTTATCACAGGCACACCACCAGAGCCTCCATCAATCAACACGGCCGTCAGTCCCACAGGCGAGCGCACACTCGCACAGACAGCCAACGCTAACAACTGCGCTGGATTAAGATGACACGTTTGCCTCAGCAGAGACCGGCGGCGGGCCTCAGACATCACTTTGAACCAATTAGCGGATTACAGTCGGGTTCTGAGTGTGTGGGTGGCCCACCGACCTGAACTTCTCACACAAGTTTCGCTCTTCATAAAAGA
Organism: Yasuhikotakia modesta; assembly: GCA_036877545.1. NCBI lineage: Eukaryota > Metazoa > Chordata > Actinopteri > Cypriniformes > Botiidae > Yasuhikotakia > Yasuhikotakia modesta. The sequence goes on along the minus strand of JBAJNP010000793.1, from coordinate 6,293 downwards.
CCTTCTGCCTTGTGTTTTACCTCAGATTTGAGGTTCAGTGCCCATCGAGGGGGGCTTCTGCCTCACTGGGCTTTCACTAAATGTGAACTGATAGATAGTTAAAGCCCACCCAATGCTCCAGGCATGAGGATTAGAAACACATGTGAGGCAATTACACAAACGTCTGGACAGCAGGGAACACATGATTCGCTTGACCATGAGCTAAAATGCAAGTGCTTCATAATTGTTAAAGGTTGTGATTCAGACCGGCCAAAAATATTGAGAGCATTATTATGGCACTGAAGGTCTGGTACAGTAAACGGCTCACAAATGATTTTCTCCTGCCCTCAGATCTCTGTTTTGCTTCTTTTAAATATTAATCTCAAAGTTTTAAAGATGGAAAGTTCGATTTTGCAACACAGTAAAGATGTCGTGTCTGCAGGCACTACATACCTTTTAACTTGAAAAACTTCTCTGATGTTGCAAACATGTGTTTGGGAATGTTGTGGCCTCCAGGAAGTGACATCATTTTTGGTGGGAAAACAAGAGCACAAACCTCAGAAAATATGAGGGATTGGGTTTTATAAACTCTCTGTGGTATTTGTTGGTTTGTCTCCCTCCAAAACATTCGGTCCTGTTTGAATTAAACTGATATGATAATATCACAGAAGATGGTTTAGAAGAATTTTAAAATGAACTTCAAAGTGTCTGCTGAGAAAGGGCTGCGTTTAGCTCTGTGTGTCCGTTCTGTTAACCTTTAGTGTTAATGTTAGAGGACTAACTGTTAAAGTCTGCTAACCCTGGTGTAGAGAAGCTTTCTTAAAATACGGCACACTTGTCCTGTAATTAATGTTATGTCTGAATGACGCAGCATTGCACGGCCTTCTGTTGCTGTTTAATGGATATTTATTTGAATCTGAAATTCACATATACAGTTGTATGATTCATGCCACAAACAAATCTGTGGTTTGTGTTTACGTGGCGGGTAAATGCAGCCCTGTCCATGAGATGAGGTATGTAAACAAAAAATAAACAGATACATCTTCTGAAATACATTTTCAAGTTCACTGTCAATTTACAAATAGACATATGTCATGCTCTGTACTCAGAAACATATAAGGCCTGCTCCAAATTTTACTTGTTTTTGTTAACAGTCTAACACGTTTTAAATTTTCCATCTATTCCCAGAAAAGCAAAAAAAGAGTTTTAGCCATAATGATGCCATTTTAACAGCTGTGTCTGAGCAAACCGATTTTATTTATGAAGAAAAAGATGAAATGATGAGAGCAGCCAAATCTTTGTAATACAAAATACATTCTTTAATCTTCTTTAAATCACTGTAAATACACAATGAGACAGAATCAAGGAAACAGACATTAAACATGAGCTGTGAGAGAAATGTGACACGTTCTGAAAATAATTTAATGGTAATATTCTCACGAGAGGATCTTTCCTGTAACTGCAGTGAAAACAGGTTAGTGACCTCAAACTGCCATGACAAACATCATTACAAGAAAATGTCTTTATGGTTTCTTTCTTACCAATATATACATGATGTACAACTGCTTTTAAATACACTTTGAAATATTTGCATGTTATTTACAATATAAGAGCTTATAAGTGTTTTTATTCTATTTTATTGTAGCTATAAAGTAGATGGCAGAAAAATTGAAGCGCAGCCTCTGATTGGTTCATAAAGTCACAAATATAAAAAGCATGTTTTTAATATCCAAAAATTCACAAAACGCTACTTGCATTTATTAACTTCCCTTGATAATCAGAATCATTCTGGTATTTCTGACTGAATAAATCTGTAAAAACAAACGTAATCTGAAATATCTATTGAGTAAAAGCAAAACTAATGATCATATTTCTCAAGCAGACGTGGTACGAAACAAACTTAAAAACAAACTGCACTGTTTTTCCTCTGGCCGGATGTCAAACAGTCTTTATACAGTCTCTGCACTTAGTGCAGTTTAAAAGAGCCGATGTCTAGTATTTAATGTAAGTCTAAATTATAACTGCTTTCTGTTTTTCCACATACAACACGCTAACAAACCCACGTTTCCACAGCTACAGCTGGTAGATAACTTCATATCCACCTGTTAAAATACATGTATCTCTAATTCCCTCACTGAGTCTAATAATATGCTTCGTGTTTATGTTTTAAAAGCTAATCGTTTTGCTTCTTCACAATGTCTGGAATAAAAAAAATCAGAATGAAATAAAAAATCACTCCCAGAGGCCTAAAGACTCGATGTACATTTACCCTATAAGGAATTGTGGTTACATTATATTTTGATGAAATGACTAACAAACTAAATGAAGACAAACAGCATCTTAGATCATCAAGAACCTTCTTTGAAAAACATATTGGGGTGAATTAACTAAAAGCGGCACAAATGTTTTCTGGTTCTGTGGATCTTGTGTCTCCTGTCTGACAGACCCGGTTCAGCTCAAGAACTTCTGCACAACAAGCTGATGTTTCCTCAGGATTGTTAAATATGTACCAGAGCTGCAGTGCTGTGGGTTTACAGTGGGTTGGCAGATAGAAGCTAAAACAATACAGAAAGCACATGTGAATCCCCCTGTGTTGAACACACAGACCGGCTGATATCATGTCAGAGCCTGCAGACATCAGTGGTAAAATGGTTTGCAGATCAGTTTACCTCCCCACAGCGAAACGTGCAGCAAATAACGTTAAAAAAGGCCCAAAGAACCACAGAAGCATCCGTTAGTTCATCCCCTTCCCAAACAAACCCAGTCCAACTGTACATCTCTTCATCACACATGAGCCAGTCCTGGGAAAGACCTGCTACTAACCCCGGTGGTCCTCAGGGGCTCCAAAGTTCATCTGGTCAGCAGAGGCCTCTGGTCTCAGATCTTCTGGCACACGTGGAGCCTGGATCTGGAGAATGGAGTGGCGTCCTTCCACACCTTGCATGCGAGACCCTTGGCGCAGTCGCAGCGCTGGAAGATCTCCAGGCCATGCGAGCCCTTCTTGCGCTGTTTGGTGCAGACCTCGCCCTGACGCAGCACCGGCTTGCAGATCTTGGTCCAGAAGTGTCGAGCGCAGCAGTTACCCTCAGAGCAGTCAGAGGAGCGCAGGCAGGGGTCGCCCTCGTGACCTAAGATTAAAGGTCAAACGTCAATAAAATAAGACTTAGAAAGACTTTTAAAACCATCCCTGCATTTTTAACGTCTACCACCACATAAAATATGGGCTTTATAATGTTGTAAAAGTAAAAGTATTATTTATAAAGATACAAATATAAACAGATTAAGTCCTAATAGAGAGAGAACATTTCAAAAACAGTTATTTATCTTCTGAGGTAATATTTCTTCTGTAATATTTCTTATGAAAAGTATTGCTGCATTATGAGCATCATTTATTTGAAAAAAAGTGCTGAAAACTTTAAAACCATCAGCAGCTTTATAGCAAAAACAAAACAAACTGCATCAGTCGTTTAACATGTTCTTGGCTAGAACAAGCAGTAAAGTTGACCAGACTATTCCTCAAATCAAACTTCTGGCAAGCTGCTCTCCAACCCCTCACACCAGAAACTCAGAAAGTAAATCTTGTCAAAATGTGGCTTTTTCATACATTCTAGTTTGCAGAATGTGATGTTGGCAGTTTCTCACCCTTCAGAGAGATCTTGGCTTGAGTTTTTCCATTCCTCCTCCAGCTTTTGTCTTTGACAGAAAGCTTGTTGTGTTCGTCCAGGTGTGATTTGTGTGAGGGCAGGACGCTCTCTGAAATAGGGATGCAGATATCTGGAGAGAAATGGAGAATTGCACTTAACCGCACATTTCATCTGAGGCTCCTGTCAGTTACTCTCCTATCTAATACATACAGTTGCTGCAGCGGTTGCCAGGGCAACACATGTTGTCTCTGTGGCAACGCTTCTTCCTCCTGCGGCAGGTGAGGCAGCGTGATGGGGCGTGTTGTGGGCTGTGGCAGTAACTTCCCACCATGCATTCCTGATCGCTGCTGCATGGATACACCTGAGACCCGAATGAGAAAACAAAGAGAAATCAGATGAGGTGCCGTCCGCTTCCACCAGAACCTGCTGTCAACATAAACTTTGGTGGGATACCAAGATGAGCCATTTTGTGGTATTGTGCAAAAAAAAAAGGTTTAAAAAATGGTTTTACAGTATATTTTGGAACAGAGGACTGTAGGGATGAATATTGTGTTATATCCATCAATCTGACTTCTAATGAGGGTTCATAAAGACAAAACTCTTGTAACAGGAGACGGATAAGAAATGCTGGGCATTTAAACCACAGAAAATATGGAAAACTATTTTTTCAACTTGTGTTTGAATGGAATGATTCCTGGATCTCCAGCCAGACGCCATCACTCATTTGTCGCCAGCCATCGCTTTATGTGACATTTACAGCTCTGGATGAAATTACACGCAAAATTGTGTGCTCTGCATTTCCCATGAAACTCATTTTCCTGAATCAACACAGCAGCGCTGGTTCATCCAATGGCGTGAGTTTGAGGCGGAACTGTCTGTTTGTTCAACCAATGAGAGATGGAGGGAGTGTTTTATAAACTAAAACAGTAACTAGTTTTATTCTACCTGGTAATTTTTGTCAAACACTGTGAAGCAAGTGTTTTCTGAGCTGGATAGATTTTAAGATGTTAAAGCCAAAGAAAACAGCATCTTCAATTCTGCAAACCAGAGACAGCCTTCATCTGACAGACCTTCATCATCATCAATCAGACCCTCAATGCTTGTCCACTGACTTGACTGAGAGTGTAATGAAAACTAACCTCATCCTGGCCTCCTGTGTGAACATTCCAGAATTCACACAGGAATCTGTCCTTTGGAAAACCCAGATTTTCCAATAAATTTGCTTAATGTTTGTTAAGGAACTCACATAATTTGATTTCTGAACTTTAAACAGAATTATAAACAAAATTTAAAAAGCTATGATATAAAATCAGAAGTTGGCAGGATATATTTAAATGCATCAGAACACAGCTGAGTTTAAGACAGGCTTTAATGCAGTTAATCTGTTAGTTGTAACGCAGTTTGAATAATTTGTTTTTCCAGACAAATTGTTCAATTCCACCCCATGCATTTTTTATTAACATACCTTTGAGGTTTAACCAGGTTAGATGTCTGGCTTGCATCTAGTTGCCAGGGTTCATTATAAACGGTTTAACTGCACTTTAATTTAATTCTCTTAATTTCTGATCTTAATTATCCTTGATGTACTGTAAGGTAATACGGACAACAGACCATGACAGCGTCTGTTTACATGCAAGATCAATTACAATCTCCAGTTAATGAAGACACTGGGGTAAACGTCAGCGTAACAAACCAGTACAGCCTCAAACTCAAAACATGTGTCCTGACAAAACAAAAAAATCTTTATATCTAATAACATTTGAAGAAATAATTCTGAAATGCATTTGATTTGTACGTCGACGGAGCTCAAAGGATTTTCCCTCCTTCCCCGCGAGCAGCAGAGATTGATGCATTAAAAACACATGATGAAAACAACCTGTAATACTTCTACTAAAGAAATCAGGAACAAATGAAGCTTGTAAGATTTTTAAATGCACTGACTTCAAACTTCACTGACTTCAAACTTCATCATAAGGAGGTTACAGATCGCATTACATCAGAGATTAACATGACGTGTTCAACGGACAGTAACACAAACGTGATATGAAATTCACATTACTTTATAGCTTTATACTGGATCAATGTTTTAAATGTGTCAATTTTTCTTCCTCAGAGTCTTCAGAGTATTCAAAGATTCACTTTTAAGCAAAAACATTCAAATTAATCTTAAAGTAACAGAATTGGAGGTTCTGCCCACAGCGTCACACAATAATCCAGCACAAACCACGGCTGCAGATAATCTGAGGCTGTGATCAGACAGCAGTTTAATGACCCAGTCGACGCTCCTCATTCCTCACTGATTTCACACTGTGTGTTTATTGCTCTCATACATTCATGTGTGTGAGATAAGCGGTGGGACGATAAGCTCAGAGACAGACAGCCATGAGGGAAGCCCACTAGCCCCTGCGCCGGCGCTGTCATGCTACCAACAAAAGCTGGACTTTGAAGACTAAACGTGCCATGCCTTTGAAATCTTCTCCCTATCTGTGTATTCCCTCATGCTTTCCATAAAACCATTTGGGATTGATATCAGGTAATGCCTAAACTATGTCAAGTCTTATCTTGTTAGCAGCGACAGATTAGCATGTAATATTTATGTGGTTTGCTGGCCGAACACTAAACTGCCTTAACAAGCACAACATGCCCCAAACAACCACAAGACCACATTTT